>JBBPBQ010020321.1:3047251-3080267 GCA_037974755.1 Cicer yamashitae | reverse complement strand
TTTTTTTTGGCAAAGGCTTGCTAATTTAAATTACTTTGTTTCAATATTTTTTATTTATTTTAATTTAAACTTTATTGGATTTTTTGGGATGATTATGTTTTTATATATTTTACGGTAATTTATGGATTTTTATATTTTAATTATTAAAATGTAATTAAAATATTGTGATGTATTTATATGCAATAAATTAAATAAGTAAATAACAATTAAATCAAGTTTGTAATGAGAATTATATTTTTTATTGTTGGTTTTTTAATTATAGAGATATAGACAAAAACTTAGTTGAATGAAGAATAAAAAATAAATGAATTTTAGAAGTGTCACGTCATAACATTGAATGACGTGGCAAAATTAGTGTTACATGATATATAAGAATGTGATGTATCAATTTAATTAACTCAAATGAATAATAGAAAAAAAATACCGTTCAATTTTTTGTTAAAGAAAAAGATGATTTTTAAAATAAATTAAACAATTATAAATGTGTATTATTAGTTAAATCATTAGCTAAAGAAACTGTCAAAAATAATAATTATTATTATAACTCATAATTGTTAGAAAATAACATAACTAATTAAAAAACTATTTTTTACTTTTGTAATTTTTTATGGATATTTTAGTTACACTAAAACTTAAAAAGCAATCTTTTTGTATGAATTTATCGCGCATATATATATATATAGTAATTATTTTATTTATGTGTAAGATAAAATATTTATTTTTAATAAGTAAAGAAGTTTTCAAAATACATCTGAATTCGGTATTATAGTGAACAAAACAATACCCACTAGTAAAAGTATTAAAATAGTATAAAAAATTATTGTATCTACAAGAACTTAAGTGATATTACACCATTATAATTATAATCGTATGTTTTAAGATTTAATAGTAAATTCGTTTCGATTAAAAAACATAAACAAAGTAACAACAAGAGTAAATATTGTGTAACAATAGTGAGATAAAAGGGTTGAGATTATATTTCACCAATTTTACTCTCTCTTATCTTAATGATTAAACATATCAATAATATTATCATCACTAATTTCTTAAAGATGAAAAATCAACTTTCTTTATTAAACTTCGATTCCTCAAATGTTTAGAAAAGAAGTTTAAAAATATATCCAATTATACTCCTAGAAATTAGATCCAATAGATGACTTATATCAATTAGGATCCATAAAAGTATTTTTTAATAAAACTTCAAAAGAGATACATGAGAGTTTGATTGATTACATCTAATTCCAACAAATGGAGTTTAGTTACTCATGGTAGTCAAGGAAATCAGATCAAATGGGAAGAAAGTCTTCAATGATGCCTCAAGATGATTTCTCTCTCAAAAGTTCTTCTTTGATGTAAAAAGAGTTCTTCTTTTTTACTTCAATTTTTTCTTTTATATGACAAGCAAGTAGGTCAGGAAGTGATCAATTCGCTAGGTGAGTGAAAATTTTCTAGGTAAATTGTGCATTTTTTCATTCTGAAGTAAACTCTTGAATCTAGAAACAGATTTACTCTGAAAATTCTCCTATTTTGGCTAGCTCAATCTCGTCTGACAGATTTACTCTGAAAATTCTCATATTTTGGTTATGTCCCCAATTCGTCTGACCAGCTCAATTTACCTGAACAAATTTTTGCTAATTTGACATTTGACTTGCAAATTTGCTTTCAATCCAATCATTTTCCTGAAAACACAATGAGTGATCAAAACAAGTGAGAAGATGTATTTTTTCTACTCTCTCGTGAAAGACTCAAAATTACACAATTATTATAAAATTGAGAGTTAATTAACATGTTTGTTACCAAATTAAGTCCATAAGTGTCTTTAGTTTAAAGCATTTATAAGTAAAATTTATACTTAAGATGACGCAAGAAACATGACACAAATAGTCCACACACCACCTTGGCAAGAAACATGACACATCACAAAAACAAACACAACACCTAAAATGACGCAAACATACATGTGCTAAGTTAACACCTTAAGTACATAGTCGTACAATGTGGATCCGGAGCATGTTTAATGTGTACGACTGCATATAGTTCTAAATTTTCAAGGGCACCAAAATTTTATTTTTATAGTATAAAAAGTTATACAATAAAAATATGTCAAAAGTTAATTGGTTCAATGTTTTTTCTTTTTAAACTCTAAGTCTTAAATTCTTAATTATAAATTATTGGACCATTATACTTGAATATGTACAAAAAATTATAGACCTTTTTTAACCTTATAAAAAAAGATTAGAACCCTAGATAACAAAAATATTTTGTTTATCAATTCTCCTACTTTTGTTATTCTTTGATCCTTAAAGTTTGTAAAAAAGAACAAAAAACTAATATTATTTTGGTTTAAATATGTCTTCGGTCCTTGCAATTATAACATTTTTTGATTTTGGTCCTCGTAAGTTTTTTTGTTTGGTTTACATCTCTGCAAATATGGTTTCATTTTAAAATAGTCCTTCCGTCAAATTTCTGTTACAAAAACACTAACACGTTAATATATATTTTTGGTTCCACCAAGTGTTTGTGAGAATGTGTAACAGAAGTCCTCCTCCTCATTCAACACAACAATAACAATTTGGATGAGTTTTGTACACCAAATATCTTTTGTTCCTCCATTTTTCTCTGAAGCGACTCCCCTAGCGGACTATTAGCTATAGCTTTGACGGCAGTGAAAGAAATCGTTGAGAATAGTAAAACTCCCGCAAGCTTCAAATTCAATCGGGAGGGAACATTGATTTGATTGAATCAACATTATTTATTATTATAATTATAAAGAAGAAACCACGAAACGGAATAATAGTATGTATGTATGGACCTCTTGCCATGAAGCATTGCATATGAAAGAAGGATGTTGTCTCGGTTTTGTGGCAAATCTAAAGCTTACAGAAAAGGAGCGACAAAACTGAAGAGATCCACTAACAAATTGTTGTTGTTGTGTTGAATGAGGAGAAAGACTTCTGTTACACATTCTCACAAACACTTGGTGGGACCAAAAACATGTTAACAGTGTTAGTGTTTTTGTAACACAAATATAACGGAATGACTATTTTAAAATGAAACTAGATTTGTATGGATGTAAACCGAACAAAAAAACTTACGAGGACCAAAATAAAAAAATGTTATAATTACAAGGACCAAAGACATGTTTAAACCTATTATTTTTCATAAAAATATCTTTTACCAACAATTGTTTGTTCCTACTCCTATCTCAAAAAAAATTATCTCTTGTTGAGATGAATGCTGAATGAGATATTATCATATAAAAACATGTTGATTATATCAAAGATAATTAAATTAATTTTTATTATTTTAATCATAAAATTCAAGATGAATGAATTAATATGTATAAAAAAAAATAACAAAATGATTAATATCACATCAAATATAATGAATTTTATTATCCTTATATGACTTCTTAAAATAAATAATTTATATAAAAAAATAGAACACCATATTTAAAATTTGCACAAGACATCAAAATTTTCAAAAAGAACTCTTAATATATATATATATATATATATATAAATAATTATCTATCATTATATTTATTCAATATTCTTTCAACACTTCATAGAGGAAGAGCTACGTACTCGTCTAAAAACACGACTTCTATTCTTCAAAATATATTCTAAAAATCTAATTTTAGAATGCATTATTTTTATAATAAGGAAACTAAGTACACAATTATTAAAACACATCTGAATGACTACCAAAACTTACTTTTTGAAACATAATAAAACTAATGCATCTTAAAATCATATTGTCAGAATGTATTTGAAGAAAAATAAATAAAATGCGGGTACTTAAAAATAGACGGTGCAAAAAAGTCTCCATCCATCATTGGCCATAGGCTATCTAATTTGATGGACGCTGCTTCCAAAATTTCTCACCTTTTCTTTTATCAAATTTCACAATCTGATTATGTAAAACTTCAATTATGTAGTAAAAAAATATGAATAATAATATTACTCAAAGTTCCAATTCAATAGTATATTTTAAATATAAATTGAGAGATAGATGAACAACCATCATCTAATTTTACATCATAAACTCAACATACTTACTAATTGGAACGCACACACAAAATTCAAAATATATATTGAGAGATCCTCTTTCGTCTTTTTTGTTTCGTATTGCTGTTAAGGGTCTTAACTCTATGATGGTTGCTTCAGTCAATGAAGGTTTATTCACTGGTTATAATGTTGGTTCAAAGATGGATTGTGGTGTTTCTCATTTACATTTTGATGACAATACTCTAATTGCAGGTGTGAAATCGTGGGCTAATGTGCAAGCGAAAGAGTCCAATCTTTTAATTATTTGAACTTGCATTTGGCTTAAAGGTTAATTTTTATAAGAGTCTTCTTGTTGGAATAAATGTGAATGAGTCTTGGTTGCATGAGGCGGCGAAAATTTTACCTTGTAAAGTGGGCGACACTCCTTTCAAATATATGGGTATGCCTATTACTAATAACCTAAGGAGGTTGGTGTTTTGGAAACTGCTAATCGATCTTGTTCGTGCTAGGTTGTATGGGTGGAGTAGTAGGAATCTCTCTATGGAGTCGTCTAATTCTTATTAATGTTGTTTTGTTCGTTGGTTGATTTACTTCCTTTATTTTTTCAATGCTTCTACATGTATAATTTTTAAACTAGAATCTTTGTTTAAATCTTTTTATGGAATGTAGTGAGGAGGCAAGATAGATTCATCGGATGAAGTGGGAGAAAGTGTGTCTTAGTCAAGAGAAAGGTGGATTAGGGGTTCGAAATATCAAAAAAAAAAATAATTTTGCTATGTATGTATTAATAAGTATGAGATCCTCTAAATTTTCCAAATGAAATAAAGATTTCTATTACTATAGATTTTTTTGGTATATAAGTGATAAAAATACACATTCTCAATATATGTGATATTAATTAGAGATTTATTCGTCAAAATCAAAGTTATAGAAATGGAGAAGATATCTCCACGTATCAACAACAAAAATGAAATATTAAGTGAATTTGAGTTCTCTAAAGTGAGAAGTTGAATTTGATATTATAACCAGCATTATTGATATTACTCACTTTATTAATTTGATCATCAATTATTGATATTACTCACTTTATTATCTAAAGTGAGGTGTTTACTTAAAAGGCCCCAAATCCATGTTGAGTAAATCAACAATTAAGAATTAATTTGTGGTTGTTTATCTATTGCTTGTAAATGAAACAAGCTATTCACAAACTCCATAATATTTTTTTGAGAAATTCCATCCTCACCAAAAGCTCCAACAGCCAAACTCTTCCATTGTGTGGCATTGCTCTTAATCTCTTTTCCTTTCTCACCCTTCATTATTTCCAATATACAATCCTTCAATTTATCTTTCCTCACAATTTGTTTCTCATCAATAGAAGCCCTAATTCCAATTTTCCAAACATCAACAATAAACTTTGCATTGGTGGTTTGGTCTGACCATTGTGGCATTGCAACAATTGGAACTCCTAAGCTTATAGCTTCCAATGTTGAATTCCAACCACAATGTGTTACAAAGCACCCTATAGCTTCATGTGCTAGAACTTTTAATTGGGAGCACCATGTCACAACCAAACCCTTTTGTGATTTCTTTTCAAAATATTTGGGGAGTTTGGTCTCTTGAGAGGGAATAACTACCCATAAGAAGTAATTTTCACAATCTTTCAAACCACAAGCTACTTCCTCTATTTGTTCCTCATTGAGTGATGCCAAACTACCAAAAGAAACATAAACAACTGACCCTTTTGGCTTATCATTTAGCCATTCCATGCAATATTCTTCACTTTTGAATTGTGTTGCACCATAATCTTCATCATATTTAATTCTCTTGTCTAAGAACATGGATGGTATGGTAGGCCCTATGGTTCTAAAGTTGGGCCAAATATTCATTGTCCAATCAGCCAACTACAAAAGGAATTTTTAGTCAAAATTATTTGTGCCTAATTTATATTTATTGAAGTACATAACCAAAAGAACAACTCATACGTGGTGAATCATTGTTACACAATTGGATGGGCCTTTGTATGGGTTTGAGCCCATAGGCTCAAATGGTTCTTAATACCAAGTTTTATTTTCATGACAAAATAAAACTTAATGAGTTTTAATAATAATTTTACATTGCATTATTTCGTAGGAGTTCTAGCTATAGCGTTTCGCTAAAGTTTATAAAAACTTTTTTTTGACAGTAGAAAAGAGTTTATAAAAAAACTACCAATAATTTTGTTTTAAAAGATAGAAGTTTATCAAATTGCCAAAATAAAAAGATAGATACAAGTTTGAAAATATTTAAGAAAAAAGAATAAAACATAAAATGTTCAAATATTTATAAAAGAGATATATATATACATTAACTGTTATTTTTTTTCTTCATATATCTACATTTTGAAATAATAAAATTAATACTCCCTTCACAATAAAATATTAAAAAAAAGCATATGTATATAAAACATATATTTAGATATTTTCATTTATGTGTTTAAAAAAAGTTAAATTAATAAAAAATAAATAAATTAATGAGTCATAGCCTATTGAGACATATGAAAGACGAAAATAATAATTAAAAAGAAATAATAATTTTTGAATTTTTTTTGAAATGCTATTAATTAATTAAACAGTTTAATTTGTATACACCATGAAATATTGTAATTAAAAGTTGTTTACCTCTTGGTGAAGCTCGTAGAAGGAATTGCAAAGGATCCAATCAGCTTTATCCATGTTAGAAAACTGACCCATTGCAAGATCAAGAAAAGTTGGATCTTTTTCATAGGTATGAAAGAAAGAAGGCATGTCCCTATATTGTAGTTGAGGAAGCATCGGAAGTGAAATACTCTCTTTCACATCAAGTGGAACTCTTAACTTTCCCATATAAGCATGATAGTATATACTATTAATACCAATATCTTGAGTGAGAAAAGCAACACCAACAATTCCAATTCTCTTAGCAACATCAAGAGCCCAAGGAAAAAATGAATCATAAATAACACAATCAATAGGGCAATTTGTTGTACCAAGCTTCTCAATAAGCTTTTCAAGATTTTGTGGCCCTACTTGCCAACAGTGATCTAAATAAAATCTAAAATTTTTTGCTTCCCAAATCCCCCCGTTGTCGAATCCATCAGAAATGGATTCGAGTGCAATGAAGGGTGGTAGTTTTTGCAAGTTCTTGGCGAAGAAAAAAGTTGTGACTAGTGTTACTTTCACACCTTGATGTTGTAAAAGCTTAGAGAATTGTAGGATGGGATTAATGTGACCTTGAGCTGGAAATGATAACAACAAACAATGCATTGTGTTGGTTATGCCTTTCTTTTCTACTTCAAATTTTCAATGAGAAAGAAGGACCAACTTATTTATTGATCATAACTATAAGGAAGTAGAATTTACGTGCGACAAAGATTACATGACAACTAATGACATGGTTTAGATGATTAATTCATATATTTAAATAATTTCAATATTTAATTTTGAAAGGCCGGCTAAGGTTTCTTGTAAATTAGGATATTCGGAAAGCGTTAACGTACGCCCACGGAGAAATTGAAGATGAATTTCATTGTCATATATAATTTCAGTTTAAAGTGTTTTATATTTTTAGTGGATCACAATTATTAATGAAGATAATATTTTTAAAGTAATTTTGATAAAAGTTAAATATTTTTATTGATCTAACAGTTGTCCTTGACTAATAATATAAAAATTATTTACACGGACAATATATACAAACACTGTAATTTTATATTGTGGAAGAAGTGATGAATTGTCTAACGAAAGATTGGGTCTTGAAGTGTCTAGCCCACATAAATCTAATGCAAGTAGTTGCAATTAGAGATGATAAAAGTGGGTTGATTCGCTCCGTTTAGTTCTGTGATTAGTCGGTTAAAAAGTGAAACAAACTAATTTAGGTGGTCGAGTCAAAAGTATTACTCCGTTCCGCCCCATGACGGATTGGCCAGTCGGCCCATCAAAAAACTTTTTTTTTGAACATTTTATGAATAAAAAAATAAAGACAACTATAATCAATCAATAAAGTTATATGTCAAAAAAAGTCACCACTAGTATAAAAAAAGTCTCAAAATAAATTCATCAACATTAAAAAAATCCAAAAAAATTATTACAATATACTATTGTTACAATATACTAATAAATAAAAAATTATAAAATTTAATAAACACGTTAGAATTCACGGTAGAGTTTTACTCTACATTCTGAATATGAGATTATATGTTTCACATTCATAATTCATAATGTATAAACGCACTAATTAAAGTTATATGATTCAGTTTTTTTATCCTTGTACATAAAACTCATATACTTAATAGCTTTTAACTTGGGTTGGGATTTTAATGGAATTGAGTAAATCAATGGGTCACTCTTAGTCTTTGAGTTTGGTTAAATTAATGAAAAAAATAAAATAAAAAATTAAAGTCATAAAAAATAGCATTTTTTAATTTGACCCGACGGACCAACCTACTCCGTTCTGTATTTAGTATGTTTTTTTAGCGGATTAAATAGAACATATCAATTTAAATAGACAAATTTAATTCTTCAACACAACCAGTCTAAAATGATAGACAACACAGGACAGCCAATAGATTTGATCCATTTTATTATCTCAAATTGCAATACAAGTCCATACGTATAACTGTCAATTAAATCATAAAGAGCTATGCTCCTCTTACCTCATCCTAAGTCCCTTAAATGTGGATCTCTTATTGAGACATGTTTTTTAACCATCACCTATTATTTTATTAATTTTTATAGACCTAAATGAAGGATTTATAATCCCTTTGTTTTGTAAACTAAGATTCTTTTTTCAAGGATAGCAAAATATAGTTACCAAAATACATATTGCAATGATGTGGCAAAATATACTTACCAAAATACATATTGCAACATCACTATAAAGTTTTTAAACAATATTATTAAATGTTAGTGGTATTTTATTGCAGTGATCAAACATTGATAATTAATCTTGTTAAATAATAAATCTTTATAATCGTCGTATAATTACTATCATAGGTTTGGAATCAACCTGATCAAATGCTCACATGGTTTTGCATTCACACAATCATTAATAGGCATGTCAATAAATTATTATCCAGATATGCAAAATTTATTTTTATTTGTAAATTAAAATACTCAATCAAGATACTAAACGTATAATTAATCTGCTATAAAAGTTAAAAAAATATACATATCTTTTGTCCATCTCTCAAGCTCATATTTTGGTGAAGTTCTGCAACCCTTTTTAAAAGATCGGTAGAATTTATTAACTTTATTTTGACGTTGGATTTGGACTTTTAATAATAAAGTTTCAACTTATAAAAAAAATCTTATTTTTATTAGAAAATAAAAAGAGTTTAATTGCGATGTGCTGTCGGTGTTTACACGGTCACCACATCACAACTATTTATAGATTTAATTTTAGAGGTAGTTATAATAAAAATTGAACACATCTAAAGAATTGACGGTTGTAATTAACTATCAATGCTAAAAAAATTTACATGACGTTGTATATTAATTAAATCCAAATAAAATTTAACTTATATAAACATAGACGAATCCATAAATTTATCATGGAGGGATAAAAATAGTAATAAAATAATATTAATGTACTTATATAATGAATACTAGTGTGTAACATTTGTGCACTTTTATAGATTATTTAAAAAAATCGATTATTTGATTGGTAAAGAAAGATAAAATAGTTAAATAAAAGGTATAAATTAGAAGAAAAAAGTTTTAAACTAAAATTTAGTATGTATCTTTTTATATATAAATATAAAATTTAAAAAGATCAATTATTTAATTACATAAAGAAGAATAAATTTTAAATAAAACATTTTAAATGAAAGATAGAAAAGGAAAAAAAAAAATAATTGTATTTTGATATCTCTAATTTATCAATTGTGCGATTTTGGTCATTTGATTTAAAACAAGTGATTTTAACCCCTTCACATTTACCTCATTTATGATTGTGTGTCTCACTCGTTTTTTTTTTTTTATGATGTGACATGACATGTGGAATTTCTAATGATCTGATATGATATGATTGAAATTTTTTATTTTAATTAAAATAATAATATATGTTATATCTCCTATGTGATTATCTCTTCCTCCTATGTCGTCGAAATATGAGCCCTATCGAAATTTTCTCCTCGAAAACCATTGTGTTTGATATCAGTTTCTGAGTACGTACATCGAAATCTTGTCGCGTTTTTCTTGAATCCTTTTTTTACGCAACTTCGAAGTCATTTTTTTGTGAATTTGAATGGAGTTGGAAATAGAAGTTTAGTTAATGAAAATGGTGTGACGGCGAAAGTAGTTGAAGAATTGATAGAAATCTCAAAACAGAGGAAAAATAGATCGAGATTGAAATTAAAGATTCTTATTTTAATTTTTTAATTAAGTAAATATAATTTGTTATGTTTTATTTAATTAAAATAATTCTTTTTTGTAAAAGATCATTAAAATAATTTGCATCATGTCATGTCAAGTCATTAAAAAGTTCATTCTATTATGCGTTATCACCAAAAAATTGGGAAAAACAAATGGAAGACTGTAAAATTTGAAATGAATAAATGTGGGAGGATAAAATCGTTCGTTTTAAACTAGAGGACTAACAACATTGAGAAATTAGAGAGGTCAAAATTACAATTAAATAAAAGAAAAAGATAAAAATAATGACACCTAATAATTAACTTAACTAACTTTTCTTTTGTCTTAGAAGAGATGGTAAATTCCATCATAATTAACTCATAAAAATTCCGAATTCGAACCTAAAATAAAACGTCTAACCTAATAAAATCGACATTTACCGGTTGAGTTAACGCAAAAGGACTGGCCTAACTAACTTTTATATCAATGCTTTGAGAGTTATTATAATTTAAGGAAAAGGGGGTGAGTATACAATTTAAGGAAAACTATACCACATGCATGTTATTCTTTTAAGACACATTATAGTGGATAAACATGCCTTTTGTTGGGAAAGATGAGTTATAATGCTATGAATTTGTTAATACAAAAAACTCTTATATCTTATACTTAGTATATTATATATATATATATGCGCGCTCAATCTACCAATCAAAGTTAGCTTATCTGCCGTAGGACAAGCAACAAAATATATTCCTAGTTTATTTAGTATAAAAGTATAGTGTTTTATTTTGTCTCTTTGAATAATTGAATATAGTACATGAATAAATTATTCGACATGTAGACATTTGGTTTTTAAATTGATAGCTAAATGTGTATTTATATTAGAAAAAACTACTTCTTATTATTTATATAATTATAATGGATTTGTTTATTACTGTTTTTTCTATAAAAAAAAAATTATAGTATTATTTATTTTTGTTATAACTTTTTAAAAAAACTTAAAATTAAAGCTTCAAATGATAAATTGATTTAAATAATCATTTTAAGTATTTCATCTATTTTTTATAATTTTTTTAATTAAGAAATTTCAAAAAATCATTAAAATAAAAAACTATTTTGAGAAGTTCTATATAAAAATCATTTTTCTGATATATTTTTTTAAAAGAAATATGATTTTTATCATGTAAGAATCTCTAATAATGAATATCTAAATTATTAAATATCAAAATCACTTTTTGTAATCAATAACAAATGAAATTGAAATAACTTCTATTCTTTTTAAGTAAATTTTCACAAAAAACATTTTTAGAAATATAAAAATAAAATCACTTTTTTAAAAATTTAAAACAAACGGACCCAATAACTAAATAAAATATAAATATACAAAAGTCAATAAATAACTCTTTAATTTATAAAAGTAATTATTAATTACTTAATGTAAATAACAAATATATCAAAACATTTGGATTTGTGAATCTAACGTACTTAGTTCTATACAGAAAACGCCCTAAAAGTAATGTAACACACATAATTACTTAGAACCTTTTGCTCTCTCACTGTACACGTAAATTTGTTCTTCCAGCCACGCATTTCTCTTCTCCATTTGAATCGAATCTAAAATTGATAAGTAGTTTAAAAGAGATCGAGTTAGATGCTTCAAATAGCTATATATATAGAAAAAGTGTGTATTATTAATATATAAATTAATTATGTATATTAGACGACTTCAAAAAAAAATATGACAACCCAATTGAACTCATTAAGGAAATAGAAATCAAGAAATATAATTAGTTTTTTCCCACTTGTTTATGGTGGAGTTAATTATAAGAGAGAGGGACGATATAACCTTCATTAGGTCAAAAGCAATAATGTTTGGATTCTTTTATTTATTTATTCTTTGAGTGCCAACAAAAAAGACAAATAATCAACATGTGTGTCGATTATTTTAACGATCAAGTTATCCATATAGTTGTTTCAATACTTTGTTTTGGATTCGTTTTTACATGTAAGAGAAAGCTTATAAAAAAAAATCATCAAAATCCAACATAAATCGAAAGATATGTTTATTGAACTAATGAATATTGATTCAACTGAAGGGTTAATCACAAGAATTTAATCTAACAACTCCAACAACCAAAGAGAAATGTTTTACAATTGTTCCTAGCTAGAAATTAACTTAGTCCTTACAACATACCTAGCCAAGGAAATTAAGAAAATGAATTAACGAGACTTGAATTGAAAATCAGTACTTCTCACAAATGATTCAAAGGAAATTAAAATATTAATTGGAACTAATATATATGTTTAAATATTCAACTCACCTTTGTGCCCCAATTAATTAAGTTCAATAAGATTGTCTTCCACCTGAATTTCCAGCCCAACCATCAACAGGTAATTGAGGCATATTTAGAGGCAAATTGAAGAATGGAAGCCCTGAAGATGGGTCAGGAAAAGAGTTATTAACACCATCGCCGCCGCCTCCTCCTCCTGTAGAAGATTGTCCTTGTTGCATCTGAAGAGATTCATCTTCTTCCAACGGTAACCTCTCATATGCTACGTTAGTGAAAGATGAAGCGATAACAATAACCGGTCCAGATGCAACCAAAGGACCAACAACATTTCCTCCCACAACTTGACCTTGACCTCCCCCGAGGAACACACTCAAGCTCGTAGCGCCTGGTGGAGCCGGGGGAGGTAGAAATGATCCAGACAAAGATAATATCTCAAATCTTCCGTGGAGAGTCACTACAGACCCTGCAGCAGCTGGCTGCCGTAGGATCACGTTAGTGACTGTTCCACTACCACTAAGGACACAGATCCCTCTTTGACGCTTCCTTGCATAGGTAGCCACAGAGTCAAACACATCACAACCACTACTAACTTCAAGGATGTGAGCCCTAAGTGTGTTTGCACTCTCTCTTGTGATGATCACAGGTGGTTTAGGTTTGTTCTTTGAGCCTGGAGGTCGTCCCCTTGGTCTGCGACCGACAACGTCACCGAGACCTTGATTTGGTGAAACTAGGTCAAGCCCTTCATGGTTGTTATTTCCATGATCTTGGTCTTGACTCTCATCATGAACTTCAAGGTCAGGGCGTTGAAGACGATGAACAAAGTGTTGTGATGCTGAACCCAAGTCTATGCCGGCCATATACACACAAAGTTCTAAAAGAAGTGTAAACAAAAAAAGAAAGCAAGAAAATTATTATAGTAATTAAATAAGAAAGAAATTTTAGAATAGTAATGAACAATTAAATTATATGTAAGTATACAGGAATAATAAAAAATATTTAAACAAAAAAAAAAATAAAACAAGTATTAGATTTAGGAGTGTCCAATGATTCAAACCTCAAAACGAATAGAAAAACAAAGGGATCAATTGAGTACTGCTGAGAAAATGGAATGGGATGAGGTTGGAAGAGGAAAGAGAGAGACAAATAAAGTAGGAAAACTTGCAGCCATTCTCACAACCAAGAAAGTATACATAAGAATATAATATTAATGGTGGGATTAAACTATGTAAGTTTTTTATTAATTTCTTTGAAAACCACATTAATTATGTACTTTTTTTAATTACACTCAAATATAGATATCTAGATAAATTAAATTAATATTAATTTATAAATATAGTAAATTAAATTCACATTAAATATATATATATATATATATATATATATATATATGAATTGAGTTCGAATGACCTATTTAAATATAATTGGAAAAAAAAAAAAATCCAACAAAATGTTAAAAAATGAAAGGATGATGTTAAAATTTTGTGTCTATATCTTTGGAGGATGTGTGGGTGGGTGAAAGAGAGAGAAAGAGAGAGAGAGACAGGTAGGTTAAGATGGTTATTTAGGAAACCTAGGTTACCTTTCGATAAAGAGAAAACATAAAATATTTCAACCCTTAACTAATAAGTAATTCTTGCACATGTTGAACAATTACTTTAAAAAAATTAGTGGTTTTAATTGCTTTCTTTATTTCATAGATCAATAAACTAAAACACGCAATTGTACGAGGCTTTGTTGACCACAAGCTATATCATCCAATTGTTAATTCAAGAAATTAATATATTTTTATTTTTTTGTTTTGATAAGTTTATAAGAGTCTTATGATTTATTTCAAGAGGTTTTGACTCGAAATAATTAACATCTCTTCTTTTATAATATATGCTAGGGTTGAATTCTTTCCTAAATGCCCTTGTCATTTGTATTCATTCACCAGCTGGCAAAAACATATACAATGACCAAGGTTGAACAATTTTTATATTATTCTTTGGGAAATTGCAAGTAGTTTCATTAACTTATTTTAATTGGATCTGAAATTATTAAGTTTTATTATTTATAGTAGGCACAGGACACAATCTCTATCCAATATATATAATATATAATAGCCTTATTAGCCGGCATAGGAATCTATATTTCTCTGAAAATATTGTTATATATTAGTTTTGTTGACTTTGTTTTTCTTTTAAAATAATCTTAGTTCATAAAAAAAATATATTGACGATATTTTGGTATATTTAAAAAATAATGATTTAAAAAAATTTGAAACAAAAATAAAAGGAGTATGATTGTGTAAATTGAAGCTTTATTGAGTAGATCTGTGCATGGTTAGCCTTAGTTTGGTTTCTTCTTTTCATCTTGGTGTATAATCTTTTTGCTGTTTTAAATAAATGAAACAAATGGTGTTATATTTTTGTTAACATGCGACTTTTGTTTTAAATTATTTTATTTTGGCCAAATAGCTCGTAGTGGTTCCTTAACTTAATTTCAGTTAACGTTTTAGTTATTTATCTTTTTTTTTTCCAATTTGGTCCTTTATTTTAATTGACAATTTGATCTTTTATGTTTTAAAATGTCAACAATGTTATCCTTTTTTTTACAAAAATTCAAAAACTTCATCAAAATTTTCAAATAAAACCTATAAAATTAATTATATTCTTCAATATAATACAATTTTCATCAAATTTGCAACTCAAATATTCAAATAAACTCATATTTTCATTCTTTATTTGATGTTCTTAGAGATGAAAATATGAGTTTATTTAAATATTTAAGTTATGAATGTGATGAAATTTGCATTATATTGAGGATGATAATTAATTTTATGGGTTTTGTTTGAAATTTTTGATGAATTTTTGCACAAAAAAAAAAGGATAACATTGTTGACATTTTAAAACATAAAAGATCAAATTGTCACTTAAAATTAAAATAAATGACCAAATCGTGAAAGAAAAAAAAAGATAAATAACTAAATTATTAACTGAAATTAAGTTAAGAGACCACGGGTGTTATTTAGTCTTTTATTTTTTATGAAATTAGTAAAAAATGATCAAGTCCATAACTTAATACATATGCAGATAAGTTCCGTGTTTGATTTTACCCCATTCTAAAGTTATGCCATCACAAAGATGAAAAATTAATAAAATTAAACAGTACTAAAAAGGTGGATGAAAAACATTTATGCTCGAGTAAGCATAAATAAAATCCAACTATTAATAAAATACAATATTGTTGTTACCTTTTTATTTCCGTCTTTGGAAATCTGAGTCTGAAAAGAAACACTAAAATCCGATGTCAACAAAAATTTATTTTAAATTACCTTTAAGAAATAATTTGATTATAAATTATAACAAGTGCTGTGAATGAGAGATAATAGCACTCTGGATATTTGGTTTCACTTTACTGGAGCCAAAATGAATTCTAGAGGTGCAAAATCAATTTTAGCATGTTTAAATACTATCGAAAAAAATTGATTTTGCCTTTATAATTAATTCTAACTTGAAATTATAATTTATAACTTTTTAATTCAAACATGATTTTTACATTGAAAGTTACTGTTGAACTCACTTTTACTCTGAACACACGTGTTCATAGTGGAAGAGATATGATAGTTTATTGTACCATAGAGAAAGACATTGCTAAACACCTAACAACCAGTGTCAAAGAAGAGGTTGAGACAAAAAAATAGGGGTAGTGAATTTGGCATGTGGCATCTAAAGGTCAATTTGTTGGTGAGATACAAATGCAGCTTTTAAATATTTTCATAAAGACAGTTTCTAATGATAAATGCACATATATTCCTCAAGTATTTCTAGCTCTTTTCACTTGATAACAGTTTGGTCAAAATCCACTATACTAGTGTTACAGTATGCTATTTGACAAAACTTTGTACTACATTGTGTATCGTAGAATTATAATAGTTTGTTAAAATTTCGCTATGCTATAGCGCCGCTATAACCACTATTTGACAACGCTGCAAAAAAATGTCAAAAATAACAAAGTGACCAACAGAAAACTTTCCTGATTAAAATATGCTCAATAATCAAATTACAAGGTAAATTATAAAAACTCCTAACTGCACTGAATATTCCACAAATTGATAGTAACCAATATTCTCACTACCCCAAGAAAAATTTGGCACAGGAAATAAAATATCTATGGGGTCTTCACTCTGACTAAATGAAGAAATCAAAATATGAGGCACTCAAAACCTTTATTATATGTAACATATGTGCTGAATTAGAAGAAATAAGAACTGTTGGTTGCGAAACAGAAGAAATGAATCAATAGCCATGATCATTATAAGCTGATTGAGCATGTGACTAAGGTATATTACCCTAATGTATAAATCATCAGTTGCCGGCATCTCGGTTGTAGTACTGATCGAGAGTCTTTGCTGGTATACGATGAAGAAGCTCGCGAGGGAAAATCCGAAGCAATGTCCATGCAAGATCTAGAGACTGGAAGATGTTGCGGGTATCGTAAGCTCCTTGCGCGACAAACTTCCTCTCAAACTTGTCCAGAAATTCCAGATACAGCTGTTAATTGAAAATAACAAAGGAACTTAATTAATAACATCACTTCAAGGACAATAATAAACAAAAATATACTTAAAAGGAAAATATTAGAGACCAGATCCTCAGACGAAAGTGCTTCTTCTCCGACCACTGCTTTCATTGCCTGGACATCCTTTCCAATGGCATAATTTGCATAGAGCTGGGGGAAAAAACATAATGACACCAATGAGACATAGTTTACAAACAGAAAATTAGTAATGATAAAGAGAAAAAAATATAGGTAAAAAGTAAGACCTGGTTGGACACATCAGCGTGATCCCTTCGTGTCATTCCCTCCCCAATGGCACTCTGCAGATGCAACCATGAGGCATTACTAGAAAAACCTCGTAATCTAATTTTTAGTTGAAGAGAGTGATGTTACTTTAGCTAGAAAAAGGCCATAATTTTGACAAATTTCAATTGGATTAAAGGGTGATTGTTGGACCGAATCAAGTGTAAGGACCCCTCACTCGTCCAAGAGTAAACACAGTTATAAAGAAACTATCAGTTGATGGCATCTTGTGACATCAAACGGACAAGATTAACCTCACCTTCATTAATCGAGACAGCGATGGAAGGACATTGATTGGCGGATATATCTGTTCAAAAAAAGCAAAAAAGAGAAATAGTGTGTTTAGTTTAGGCCTGAAATTTTGTAAGCAAAATCACCATGTACATCAAGAACAGAGTCGATCAAGAAAATGAAAGGCCTATTTTATTTTATGCAAGAATGAACATGATACACATCTCTAGTGGTCAACAGATAACGTACAAACCACAACCTTCCATTTTAATCTTAATGTATGTACCAAAATATTACACTAAACCATTTCAAAATACTTGCTAAGGACACTAAAGGATAATAGGAAAATTTACAAGTTGGGGAAAACCAAGCTTTCATGTAAAAAATAATAACTTGCAATCAAAAACGATAAAACAGTTTAACATCTTATAGTTAATACCACATCATGTAATAGATGTTAGGATGTATTCAGAAAAGAAAAAAAAAAATATCTGTTGTACATTATTCAGTACCAAACAAGGAAAGTGAAGTTGTGTACAATATAACAGCCAAAACCTGCAATATAACTGACCTGTCTGTTATGCAGCTGCCTGTCAATATATATCTGCCCCTCAGTGATATATCCAGTAAGATCAGGAGTCGGATGCGTAATATCTGTATAGAAGATGTTTGATAAAGATAATGAGTCATAATTAAGAGTGCCTTACGCAACAGAGTTGACAACGTTTAATAATATTTCATCACCATCGTTAGGCATGGTTAGAATTGGAATTTGCGTAATAGAGCCTTTTCGTCCCTCGATTCTTCCAGCACGTTCATATATTGTTGCAAGATCTGTATACATGTAACCAGGATACCCACGTCTACCTGGCACTTCTTCTCGGGCAGCAGATACCTACAGGATCCAGAAGTCATCATTAGTCTCATTGACAATCAAATTGAGAAATACTTAAAAGTATTTTTAGCTTCCTTCTAAAAATCATAGTTGAAAGTATATTACCTCACGAAGAGCATCAGCATAAGAACTCATATCTGTGAGTATCACAAGAACATGCTTGCCGCATTCATATGCCAAATATTCAGCAGTAGTAAGAGCAATACGAGGAGTGATGATACGCTCAATTGTAGGATCATTTGCCTGCAATATACCATAGCAGCAAGAGAACAAGCATCATAAGGATCAGTTCCTCCATGCACGTCAAGAAATCAAAATTCAAAAAATTACAATATGATTATCCTTAAAAACAACTGTAACATGACACATCCACCAATTGGTACTTCCTAAAAAAATTCTTGTTCAAAATTTTACATAGTAGCTGAGTTTGTCGCGGCAAAAAATTAATTTTGTTCGATTACAACTATGTAAATATGTGGGATTAAAATACAGGGACCAAAACATAATGGGAAGGCAAAAAAAAAAAAACAAGAAACAAATGAGAATAATAGAACACTTGCAAACTGATTCTAAAGATTACCAGATTAAGGAAAAGGGTCACTCTCTCCATAGAGCCATTCTCTTCAAAGTCACGTTTGAAAAATTGTGCAGTCTCCATGTTAACTCCCATGGCTGCAAACACAATAGCAAAATTGTCCTCTTCTCCACCCTGTATATATTGCTTTGTCAGAAAAACCACCTTCGTCTTACCAAGTGTAAAAGCAATATAAACACAAAAAATGTGGAAGATATGGAACACAAGTAACATTGTCCGAAACTCATACTTCAGGAGCATGTAACATATTAGAGTAAATTTACTTTAACACATCCACAATACCTCAAGAAGATTATCAGTTTTCTCTAGTCGCTTGACTAAGCCAGCCTGGCGACATATCTGAGCAGCGATTTCATTATGGGGGAGACCAGCAGCTGAGAATAGAGGGATCTTTTGACCTCTAGCAATAGAATTCATGACATCGATCGTAGATATTCCTGTCTGTATCATCTCTTCTGGATAGGTTCTCTCACTAGGGTTGATGGAACTACCTGAATTGTTGGGAAAATATTATAATAAGACAAAAAATAAACCTGCAGATTTAGACCTCCCTGGAAGAAATTATATACCTGATATGTCCAAATAAGCCTCAGGTAATATTGGTGGACCATTATCAATTGGTTTTCCCGAACCGTTAAAGATGCGACCAAGCATGTCCAGTGACACAGGAGTTTTTAACACCTGCAAATGTAATAAGAGAGAAAAAATGGGTCAACAGTTGAACTTATTGACAGCAAGTCAAGGAATCAAAATGAAAAAGAATTCAATCATCAATACTCAAGGATAAATTGGTACGAGGAGATAAAGTAATCATATTAAGCTACAGCCTGTTTGGAATTGCGGTAAGAATGGCCTGATGTATGGTGACTTTGAAGCTTAATATTTATTGCAGAGGTACCGTGAAAATCTTACTTTCCAAACATACAATCAATCAAATTGGAAAGGATAAAACTTTAGAAACTAACCCTACTAGAACAAACTTAATGTTGAATTAGTTCTTATAAGCCAAACCTTATGAGTGGCACAATTTTGGCAAACCGCTATTCTTCCTTTATTTTGGTATTGGAAGTTGATTTTCTTAATTACCAGGTTTTCCAAAAGTAATATATTATACAACCGAAGTCCCTTCTATAAGTTACCACTCCAAAAACAACATAATATAAAATTTATCATTCAATAAGTTACTTGAGAAGCAACATATTTTCTTAATGATACTAAAGAAGCCACCCTGCCTCTGTTTTTTCAACAATAATTTAGACGTGCTTGTGGGATTGTTATTTTTCTAATTTATTCACTATTATAATTAAGACGACAGAATATGAAAAGACAAGCCACCAATTCACCCAATTTTATGTTAACCACTACCAATATATAGCTCCCATAGTAAAAGTGAACATGTTATTAAAATCTGACCCATTTCAGAAGATACATAGGCAAAATATTCACAAGATAATTCACATGCATAATGTTACATTTAATTATGAAATAAAGCATACAATGGTAAAAGAAACAAGCAATTTATACCTCTCCAGTAAATTGCACAGTTGTGAATTTATTGTCAATCCCAGATGTGCCTTCAAAGACCTATGCAATGGTGCAAAAAAGCTAAATTAGCATAAGCCCATTTCTTGTGATAGTAGTAGCAGATAAAAGAATTAAACAGACAATTATTTGCTATTAGAGTCAATACAACAACATAAACAAAGTAAAAACAACATTAAAAACTTTTTCTTATCAACTCATAAAATCCGAGAAACAACACGTATGTCGAAGATAAGCGCGAATATATCCTCATGATATATCCAACTACATATGATTATGGATTCACCAACCACTCACTCACCTGAACAACAGCTTTTTCACCATCAACTTCTAGAACTTGTCCACGCCTAGTAGTTCCATCCCCTAACCGAATATTAACAATCTCTTGATACTTAGGTCCCTGATTCAATCAATCATTACAAAATTCAATCACACTAAAGACAAAATAAATAATCCTCATCATTGAAAAACTTCAAAATTCTAGAATATGCAGCAAGCATATCAAAGAGACAAGAGTAATAAATATATGATCATGAGTCATTACCTTAACTTTTTCAAGAATAACCAATGGTCCAGCAACCCCAGAAACAGTTCTGTATTCTGCAGCATTATAAACAGACAATTCAACAAGCTATCAACATTTTAAAAATTAATCATTCCGATAACCCTTAAAAACTGTTCCTTTTGATGGGTTTTTTGGTTTAATCAAACATTGATGCATATATCTATAACCACAATAGAAAAAACTAAGAAAAATGAGTAAAGGGTAAAGGAATTACTGACCCATTCCAATCTCCAAGGTACCATCTTCATCATGAATGTTTTGAGCCACACCCATTTGTGGAAGTTGAAGAAAGAACCCTTCACAAAGAGTGAAAAACGTGAAACAGACACTAAGAATTAGGGGAATGGTGAATCAAGCACACAACTTGGGAACAAAAGTTAGAGTGATTGTGAATTTTGAATGATGAGAGTGTGTTTGATGATAATTGATCTGAAGAGCGTACCTCTGTGTGTGTTTGTTTGATCTGAAGAGGAACAGAGAGAGAGAGAGAGAGAGAGGGAGGTTGATGATGGCGTTGTGACAGATCTAAGAGATGGACCAAACAAATGCAGGAACTATCAAGGAAATAGCAATTATTTGTCACAAATATCTTACTAATAATATTTTTTTCTTTCACAATAGTAGTACTATTTAATGTTATTTTACTAAAACAATATTTTTAAAATGTTATTTTTATACTCTCCAACAACAAAAAATGTTATCTTTTTATATTTATTGTTTGAAAATGATGTTTTGTTTTTTCAAAAAAAAAATTACAAATTATCTTTATAAATCATTGTTGATTATACAGGATCAACTAGCGAATAGTAAGATTGTTAAGTTAAAAATTATATTTCGAGTTCGAACTAAAATTTTTTAACTGTGTAAATTTTTTGTAGTAATTATATTATCTCATCTTTGTCTATAGACAAAAAAACTTTTTTTAATTTCAATTATCGTAAATACAAAATAGAATAATAATAAATTAAGAGTAATGCATATAGTATTAATTATATGATTGGTACAAAAAATTAAAATTACTTTGGAAACTAAAAACGACAATTATTTTAAAATAATTATTATAAAAAAAACTTACATTGTTAATTAATTATAATTACTAAATTATTAATAATATACGTATAAACATTTTTTTTAAATTACTAAAAGCTTTAATTGTCTTTCCAAACACAAAAAAGCTTTTATTAAAATTATGAAAATTAAACTAAAATTACACCGTTAATCAATTAAAATTATGAAAATTAAACTTAAAACAGTATACATATAAACATTTTTTTAAAATTACTAAAAGCTTTTTGTCTTTCCAAACACATCTCATATAAACATTACTATTGATTCATAAAAATTATTTTATTTTAGAACGTCTACACGCCAAAAACAAATTAAATTTATTACTTATTTTTCTTGATATATTTGAAGAAAGCGGTAGTATTTTCCTTATTAGAAAAATTAGTCTAAGTTGATTACAGAAAAAGAAGGACCGGTCCAGGCAGAGGCTGCGGTGGCCGCGGAGTCAGAGAGTGAAGGAGCCGCCGTGGCTAGCTCGTGGAAGCCGAGATGGGACAAGATCGGAGGGAGGAGTGCTGTGTGAGAGAAGAACGAGTGTTCTTGGAGTTCTTGTGGAGTCGACGGTGTAGTTGCCGTTGTGGAAGGTGTGAAGCTTGCTTCCAGTCCTTCAATGGCGGTCACCCTCGGTATTGTAGCCAATTGTAGAAATTTTAAAAATAATCAAATCCTTAAATTTATAATTAGGGATTGTTTTAAAATTGACTTACCTAAATATGTATTGCATTATGAATATTTTATTATTAATAATTTTTAAATATTAATTTTTATTCACAGTTAGTCTTTAAAATTTAGGTGTTCTGGACGAATAAAAAACGATGTCTTTTTAATTATTTAAAAAATGATATTTTGTATTTTTTTTTTCAAATTTAATTGTAATTAAGATTTTCAAAAAATCATTTTCAAGTTTTGTCAAAAAAATTGATATAAATCAAAACAGGACTATTTAATTTATCATGTGAATTAGTAAATTTCAAATAACATTTTAACAATTTCAATATAAAAAACTATTTCTACAAAACGCAAAAGTTGAATGAATGATTAATATTATTCTATAATATGTGCTTACATTGAAAAAACAAATTTATCTAATGACTTCTAATTTTTCAAACAAAATTTTGCCATCAAAATTAGAAGAATTATTACATTTTTACAAGTTTTATGATATTTACAATATATTTTAAGTTAATATCAAAAAATCATCTAAACTTTAATACTAGACAAAATTGAAAAAAATTATCATATATGAGGCATTTATTAATTTTTTATTTGGATCTAATTTTAATTATATATATTTTTTATATTATAATATCTATATATTCTAATTAATATTACTAAAGTAAAATAAAATTTGACATCCTTCAAAAAATAGGAATCCCGCGGTGGTTGTTTGACTCAATCGCCCTCAAAACCATCACTATTTTTATTTTTAGAATGTCATGTCTTTAATTAGTGATATTTCTCTTTGAATATATATATATATATAGTATCCATAAACTTTTTATTACAATTTACAATGATCATAGTTTAGATCGGGATTAGCATTTTTCAAAAAAAAAATATCTTGATTAGCATGAATATAGGATTTTTTTGTGTTAATAAGAGTCAGGTCAAAATCATATGGGTCGATATTAGATTACTTTTAACAATTGATGTTTTTACTCAGCAGACCATAAGATTGGATCAATTCAAATAAGCTTTTAGATATCAAATAGTAATTTTTTGTTTTGGGTTTATTCATTTCAACTATTATTCTACAACTAAAAATGATTATAAAAAGTTCATGAAATTCATTTTTATTTTAGAAGAATAAAGTCAATATTTGACATTTGTTATTAACTAAAAAGTAAAATATAAATTGCATGATGCATTGTTATAAGATATATCATGTGTAAATGTTACCATTTAACAATCATAAAAAATTTAAACTTATTTTATGTTATTTTTTATGGATACATTCATAGATCAAATTTTAAAATGGAGTGATATCATATCATATTTTTAAGTCTGATACCATACACAACAATCTATGTTATTATATCAATGACAAAAATATAATTATTTATCAGACAACACTTTATACATGTACAAATATAATGAGTCGTCTAATATGTTATAATGCCATTTTAAAAATTATTTTGTGAAATAAAATTTATTGAAATATCAAAATTAATTTTTCATCTAAAATTATATAAATAACGAACAATCTATCTCGTACGATACACAGACTCTTATATTAGTATTTGAAGAAAATTGTCTCGCGTCCGGTTTGTCCGCGAAAAATGAGTCGCCACCAATTTTATTTTATTCGAAGGAAAAATTGGATAAAACCTAAAATAATGATTTTTGAACCAAAAATTCGGATTCAGGAGTCGATTACGAGTAGGGAAAGTATTACCACCCTACAACGTCCGTTAAAACGGTTACCCTATAATTACTTCCTATAATTACTTGTATACAAACTATTTATTTATTTATTCATTTATTTTTACCCCAAAAAGAATACTAAAAAATAAATAAATTATTTACATTAATAAAAAAAAAGAAAAATATTTTTTTATTAATTTGGTTTGACAAGGAAAAAACCTTGTTCCTACGTATCTCCAGGTTCAATGGGAAAATCAAAACACACGTAGTTCTTGGGTAGAAAATATTTATGTGTTGACTGATTTTATTATTAATTTTACTTTATATATATACATATCAAAATAAATTAACAACATAATAGTGATAATAATAATAATAATAATAATAATAATAATGATAATAGTGATAATAATAATAATAATAACGAAAAAGAGGTGAGATGTTTGTTCACGGATTGTATCTTTTTATTTTTATTTTAAAGAAAAATTAATTTTTGTTAAAAAAAAAAACAACTAACGAAAATATAATAATAACGAAAAAAGAGTTGAGATGTGGCGCGGCGAGCGAGGATGAATTTCATTTTTTTTTTTGTTATTTTGATAAAGACGTGATATGAGCTATAAATTCAATATGTGAAATTTGTTTCTTGGTGATTGGTTTATAAATATCAATTAGTTGTATTTTTCTAACATTTTGTGTTGTAAAGAAAACAATTTTTAGAACAGACAACTTTAGAAAAATGAAAGCTTAACACATGAATTTATTTTTGTATAAATAAAAAAAAGAGAAAGAAAAAAAGAACATTTTTAAAAGGATGCAATACAAAGACTAACAAGAAGAAATTAGAGAAGTGATACGTTGTTGGACTGATTTTCCAAGACCAGATTCTCTACTCCTCTTTCGCATGTTATTCTCTTTTTTTTTTTTTTTTTCTTGTGCTCTCAAAATGTGCTCCCTCTTCTACTCTTATTATCGATTATTTATAGGCCTTTCGGGGCGTAAGTTACAAAAGACAAGAGAATAATTGTCAATTGATCACCATTTTATTACTATTAATCTCTTTCTTTTTGGTTTTTTTCTTTCAATTGATTATCATTATACCGATTTTTATGACCATCAATCCATTTCTTTTCAGTTTCTTTCATTCAATTATGTACCTTTATTTATTTGCTATTATTTTTTTTATTATTTTTTTTTATATATTTTTTTTTATTATTATTATTTTTTTAGAAAAGAGTCTAAACAGAAATTAGAGGCAAACAAAAATTGGGAACATATGTGATTGTTTAAAGTTTAAAGCACTAAGAGTTGAAGACCCTAGATGGCAGAGTTGATTACTGTAAATGTTACTGTAATGAATTTTATAAATTTTATTTGTTTCTTTTCAATAACAATGGAAGCGTTAAATAAGAATCTCAAGAAAAATATAAATTAATATCTCCTTTATATATATTAGCGTCTAGACGGACACTCTAGTTTTTATCTGTACACTTTTCTATTGCGCTAATAAATTAATATCTCCTTTATATATATTAGCGTCTAGACGGACACTCTAGTTTTTATCTGTACACTTTTCTATTGCGCTAATGTATGTTAATAACGATATCTCAAAAAAAAATTATATTTATCATGAATTCAGAATTCGACTAGAAGATAAGTAAAACATGTTAACATTGACACCATGTATAAACTTTGAATAAATATTTTGTTTCATTAACATATTTTTCACAAAAAAATTAAAAATAGTAATTAATATATAATATTTTTTTAGGGGTGTCATATTAACCGTAAGTAAATATGTTTTCCCTATAAATAATAATTGGATATTTTCTCTCATTTTTTAAATATCAATTCCTATAGTATCATTGAAAGGAAGTAAATGTTCAATGAATTTTAAAACTAAAATGTTAATATGGATAATTAAACACTCAGATTTTCTCCATCTCTTATATATATTAATACTCACAAGTCACAATATATATTCTTAGTATTGAAAAGTTTAACTAATTATAGAACTAGTAAAATTTATGGTTACGTACATAGAAAAATATAGAGAATCTTATAGCGATTTCAAAACAAGTCGGAAACTTTTAAAAATTTGTCTAAAATATGACAATCCTCTTGATTTTGACAGTGAAATAATAATATTATTTGAAGAATTAAAAATTATTAGAGAAATTTTCTTAAATTACAATTGCTAAAATCTTATTTGCAATCTATATCATAAGATAGAATAATTAACCTTGTTTTGATTTCCATTGAAAATAATGTTTTTAAAAACTTTGATAAATAGAATTATTATGATATGGCAACAACAAATGCAAAAAGATAATATTTAAATAATTATAAAAGTTTTAGAATTTTTTTTATAGAATTCGTCTGGGACATTCAAATTCTAAGGACTGACACTGAGAATATGAACCCTCCCATCATAGTATGTGCATGCAACATGTAATTTGGGCCACTCCCTTAATTTAAACTCAGAAACCTTTTAAATGCTTCATAATCGCAATTAAGGAATGAAATGATAAAGAAGTTGCACATTCAATTCTAAGTAGTCTCTATAAAATACTACATATTAATTATTAATTACTAATATTAGTCATTGCAATAAATTTGACAAAGCAATTTAGTTTATTATCAATGATCGAGATCGTTACGTGTTTCATTTAATTTCTTTAACAATATTACCTCTGATTCACCTCTCTCCTGCACATCTCCCTGAATGAATCTACCACAATGAATTATCGATATATATACAGCTGAGAATAACTTCCTCAGCAAGTAACATGAAAATAAATAAATAAAAAGTTGCAGCTTACATAAAAACTAAAATCATGCAACTACTAGGACAAAAGGCAACTATCATAATAGTCATCAGATTGATTATCTCTTCTGTAGTTTCAATTTGTGGAGAAAGAAAAACCTAAACATGAGTATTAGTAGTATTCTAAAAACTTACAGTTCGAATTTTAAAGAATCGAAGTGCTGCTTCTCTCGTCGCTATTTTGAACATGAACATACCTGTTATTCACACAAGAAAATGATACAACAAATATGAAAATAAAGATACAACTTAATCTTATATTATCAGGTAGCACTACAAGGTGCTAGTGTGTTAGGACGAAGGTTGACACCGCCCCCTCGAACCGAAATACTAGTCAACTTCACATTGCTTGCCCTACTCACGAGATTTGAATCGATGAACACCACAATCACTGTAATATCATCGTGGAAATGCCGACGAACCCCACGGTCAATATTTTTCAGGTCTGAATATCTCATTTCTCGCTTCTTTGCTGCTTCTTGAAGTGCAGCTTTCACAAGCCTCCTTGCAATTCCCTGAATAAAAGATACAAGATTATTTATTTTCTAAGAGTTAATATTTAGTACAAAGTGTTATCGTATAGTGGCGCTATAGCACTGTAGCGTAGCAAAATTTGAATAAACTACTACTTTACACGATCCACGATTGTCAATACTAAATTATATGTTTTCAGTTAACTTTTAATAAAAATGGTATGTGTGTCAGTATCTTACCGAGCGGGGATTATTTTGAACTATATCAACTGCATCTTGATTGCTAAGGTGCTCCCAGAGTCCATCAGATGCAAATATAATAAACTGATCTTGTGGCTGCAACTGGTGAACTGATATCGAGGGTTCTGAGCTCAATATTGGCATCTTGAACGGCTCACGAAGTCGAAACTTTGCATAAAGCGGTTCTCTATTGAACTCGGCCTTTTTCAGATATACGTCACCAATAGATCTAGAAATCTGCAAGGAAAAACAACGGTTAAGAAGATATAGTAATGTCATAACAATTAGAATTAGACGTGAGTCGTGACAATTGACTTACTTGTATTAGGCCTCGAACGCGCCATACATTATGCTTCAAAACAACGATGTTTGGATCGTCAGGGTGCAAAGATCGCAGCTCGTGTCTTATAGACTCTATGGCTGCATTGTGTTCTGTTGACAATTGCACAGCTAAAACCTCCCCGGTTGCTTTGACTGCTCTTCCTAAAACGGCCCGGGAATCACCGAGATTTGCCACATAAAGTGTTCCATTACAAATTACACCAACAAGACAGCATGATCCAACAGATGCAATTTGTGGTTTCATTGACCACTGTTTAGCAACAAGAGACATAAATCCGTCTTCTGTTGCTTGGATTGCCTTGCGAATAACATCTACTGACATCGATTGTTGCTCCGCAGTAAACCCTGAAATTGTATAAGCACCAATACTTTTAATTAACAATCATGCAGAAAACCGCAATTCAGAACATCAATAAATCCTTAAATGACAGACATAGAATAGAATCATCTGGTACTGAAAACCACAGTTTCTGCAGTTTCACCTCAGTATGCATACTTTTTTACTCACTTACTAATGAATATTCAGGTAAGAACGAAAAAAATCCTTTGTTGAAATCTATTTTGGTTCACAAAGCAAAATATATTTTGTCTCTTTGATGCCAAAACAGGTAACAGAATACAAACTCTTCTATTCTCTGAGTGTATGATTGGTTTCGCTTTTTGAGGCAAAATTGATTCCACGGGTTTAGTATTGATTTTGACATGTTTGGGTATTCACGAGTAGAATTGATTTTAGCTCTGAAATTGATTCTAACTTGAAGCTAGAATTTGGAGCTTTTGCCTATACAGCTGATTTTTAGCTCGTTTTGTTGTTCAACTCATTCAAGATCAATTTTTGTCACCACAGACCAAACACACACTAAGCTTTCTAGCTCAAGAAGGTTTCCTTTGAACCTATTTTACACCATACGATTTTGTCGAAGTTAAAAACAAATATTAACTACTACAACCACATAAATTGGAAGGTAGACAGAAATACAACAAAGTAACAACTACAAAATCTATTTCAATGAACAAGAAAAACTTCAAGAGTTCACTCATTTTTTATGTCACTTACTCTTGAGATGGTGAACTAGGTGATCATTGATAAACCTTGATGTCTCAGGCCCTCCATGTCCATCATAAACACCAACAAACGTACCATACGGTCCAGAATCATTGGAGCTCAAACTACCCGATTCAATATGGCTCTGATCCTCCAACAAGTTGTTGGCTTGGACCACAGCCATCGAAAACTCACCATTCAAGTGCCTCCCTGAGTCTTTGTACCACAAAAGTCCATCCTGTTTACCGCCAGCATCTGAACCACTGCGTGTATATCGATCCAAACGCGGCCGAAAACACACTGTCAAATAGTTCATCAACTCTGATAACATCCCTCATCTCACTGCACAACCTTCAGAAATTTCCACATCTATCAACCAACCAAGAACAACTACAACACTAAACTCAATGATGATTTCACTGCAAAATATAATAGCATAAATAAATTACAACTGAAAAAAAAAATCAAATTAAGATTTTCAAACAAACAAGCCACCAATCGATCGGGAGTACGAGTTCAAACTCTGACCGCGACAATCACTGATCAGACTTTACTTATTGAATTACCATGGGAAGGTTAAGAGCAAAAAAAGAAACAATTTGGAAAGGGATGAATCCTAGCTACCCAATCACAAAAATTAGCTTTTATAATTAAATAGTTACTTTCATTGCTAATTAAATCACAATTAATTTATGACCAAGTACATCTCCTCTAATTAAAGATCAAGAGGAAAAAAATGGTAAAATTTGCACACAATTTCTTCTTTCTAGATTTTCAAAGGAGAAGTCAAACAAACTTCATCTACAAGACAAATATTTAAGTCAGCTCATTAAAAATTTCAAATTGACATCGAAAAATAAAACCCCCAAACTCATACTAATTTACATAAAAGCCAAAAATGTCAACAACAAATAAAAAGGGAAAAAAAAATTAAGGAGAGAGATCTTACACAAGAATTAGAGTATTGATTTGAAGCTATGTTGAATGATTTGACGACCCCGATCGAATAAAAGAATGATCTTGAAACAAGAGTGAAGTTAAGAGCATATAATTAGTACCACTAGATCTATGGATCCATGAAATGAAGATGAGAAATAAGGCAAGTGGATTGTTTGGTCTTAACTTTGTATGTTGAATTTTTTGTAGAAGATGAAAAGGTATTGTAGAAAATGGGTGGATTGAAAAATGAAGAAAGAGTTGATTTTTTCTTTAGTTAAAGATTAGGCCAACTGAAAAACCTTTCTTTTCTTCTTTTTTCTTTGTTATTATTATTATTATCAGCTCAAAGAGACAAACCCCATTAAAGCCCAACAATGGGGAACTCAAAAGACAGCAAAGCAAAGAGGTCCACACCACACTACAATGCTAGAGAGAGAGAGAGAGTGAAGCATGTAACGTGGGCAGTGACATAATTTGGTTAGGTTATTGTTGTTATGGGAAAAAGTGGGTTGAAATGACGACACGTGGAATTTATGGTGTTTTTACAGCATGTGAGTGCTCTAAGCTGTCTTGTCTAGTACACGTGTCTTCTTCTTCTTCAAACCAATTAAAGTGTGCATTACGAGGTGAGTGTTGCTAAATGCAAGTTTCTCCTACGGATATTTATACACTGTTTCATCAATTAAACTTATCTAATTTAATCATTTTTGTTATTTCAATAAAAAATCAACTAAACTTTTTTTTTATTTGCTAATATTAGCCTTTATCTTTAAGGGACAGGTTAAAGATTTTAAAAGTAAATTTTAAAAAAAAATTTAAAAAGTTGATTATATAAATTTTTTATGTTTACTAATTTTAAATAAAAGTGGAAGGACATTGTGAACTTCTGTTAATTGATTGGAAAGAGAGAGAAAACAAATGGTCTTGCCATTTTTTATAATATATCCGAAATAAAGAAAAAAGAGAGGTGGAATGTTAGTTTATTATTAATTTTTCATTTATGTTCTTATTGTTTTTTAATTAAATGATATTTTAAGAATATTTTTTTACTTTTAAAAATATTAATTTTTTTTATTTTTCTTATATTTCTCTTATATCAAATAATAATTCAATTTTTTTATATTAAAAAATAATTCAAATCTTTTATATTTCTCACAATTTTCACTCTTCTCACTACCCTTTTACTTATTTTTCTCATCACATTTTCTTTTTACAACCAACCACACTATAAGTAAACAACTAAAATGATGTCGAATATAAATACATTAATTTAATTTTTATAATACTAAAAGTTTTTCTAAAGAAAATTGACTCAAATACGTTATTTTTCTTTAATACATTTTTTTTATATAGTTATATATTTAAGGTCAAAGAGGGTGTATTTTTTAGTTTAAAGTATAAATATTTTACATTTGTTGATACAAAGAGACATATACTCTTTTCAAAATAAAATATAAATAAAAATAGTAACTGAAAAAGTTGGTGTATTAATTCTTAATTTAAATAAGATATATTAATTTTTCAATTACTATTTTGATTTATATTTTATGAGTCTTGTTAGGCACTTGTTAAAAAACTATGAACGAAAACCTTAAAATTTTGAAAATATCACAATTTAAATTTTTAAGATATTGAATACCCAATTTTTAATGCAAATTCATTCTAAACTTTTTATTTTTGTCTCCGCGTCTTTAGGGTTTAGGGCTAAGGGTCATTTTTAGTATTTGTCACATTTGATTTTAAAGAGAATATTTTTTTTGTCTCATTTTAAATGTTTTATTCAATATTTTTCTCTCTCTTAAATTATTTTTCATTTTACAATACTAATACATTATTAATTATTTTTTCACTAATATACTTTTATTTATTGTATCTTAACTCATCAAATTTTTTAACTAATTTCAGTTAATAAAAATATTTAAATAAATAAAATTTATTTTATTATAAAAATAAATAAAACTAATTGTTTTCTTAAGAAACACACAAATCAAATTAAACACAATTAAAATGAGACATATAAGTATTAAATAAGACTTTGGATAGAGGCTTGAGATTGACAATCTCTTTCAACTAGTAATATTATGTCTCGAAGGAAAACAATGCACATATTGTCTAGGATGTGCTACTTTGCATTTATGAAATGGCCCACCTATAAATGTTTAAATTATAGTCCCTCTTATTCGATAAAAAAGAGAATTTTTAAAGAGTATTTATGTTATATATATAAGAAAAAATTACAATTTTTAAAATATATTTATTATTTAACTTATTTTTATACTTTTATTTAAAATATTTTTCTTTTTAATATTATTAGAAAATATTTAATGTCTCACCATTTTTAATAAGAATATATATATATATATATATATATATATATATATA
>JBBPBQ010020321.1:2995287-3046947 GCA_037974755.1 Cicer yamashitae | reverse complement strand
ATACATTGACTTTGATGTTTTTTTTTTCTCTTAACAATGGAATGAGAGTGGATATAAAATCATTTGTCTTAATTACAATTTTGTCTCTCTATTTTTAACCATTTATAAATTGGTTTCTCTATTTTATAATTCAACAATTTTAATCACTTCAGCGAATTTTTTAATCAAAAATTGGGGATGTAACATAATTTAAACGTCGCATATGATATCATGATGTTAAATGATTAGTTATCAATAAATTGTAATAAAACTTTTTAAAAATTTCATTTTCAACTTCTAAAATTATTCAGTTTTGTAAGTTAATTAATAACGCATAAATAATTAATGCATCTTGATTCTAAATCATGAGATTGTATGACATATCATTTGACATACGTCAAATCATCATTTTTTAGTTAAAAAATTTGATAGATGGATCCAAACTTTTAGATTTTAAAATAAGAAGATCAATTTTACGAATTAATAAAAATAAAGAAACAAAAATTACAATTAAGTCAAATTATTGATTAATTCTTAAGTTGAGAATAATCTTTCATGTGATATGATATGAAGGTCTATTGAGATCTTCACATTGCATTGAAAATGAGAAAGAAAGAAGCTTAAGAAAAAAGAGAGTTTAAAATATTGATATTAAAAAATATAAGAAAACACACTAGAAAAATGAAGAGATCAATTTCCCCTTAAATTTCACATCTTAATTAATTTTTTTTGAAAAGTTAGTCGTTGACAATTTGACATGACCCCTTGATTTGTCACTGAATGATTTAATTTTTTTATTGGAGAAAAAATTAAAAAATTTATTGGAAAAAATCAAACCTCCCATTCATAATAATAAATAGACCTCAATAAATATTTATAAAGAATGACATCACTTCTATTACAAATTGGTTTTTCGAAAATGAATTAGACTCAATATAAAAGTATAATATAGTGTTGATCTTTGATCATGAAGGATGTATTGAAAAAAAAGATTAACTCTCACATTAAAAATAAATAGAGTTGAACTTTATAAGAGACATAAATAGATAAAAAAAAAAATTCTCTCTATTTTTTTATCGATAAATGTGATAAAAAAAGTTATATCTCTTTTTTTTCGTTAAGTGTTCGATACGCCAAATTTGATAATCAAATTTATTTTTTATGTCTTTAGTTTTTATCGGTATTTCAACTTCGTTTTTAGATATGTACTTTGACGGAGATGAATGAGAATAGAAGTAAGAAAAAAGTAATGTATTAAAGTTCACTTATATGTGTAAATAAATAAATCTAAATATTAAAATTACTTGTGCATGCAACTCTTGCTTTAGTAGTAGATCTCAAACATGACCTATATTATGTATACAATATATTGTATTGTATAGAGGTATTCCATCCAATTCATTTTAAAAGTCTTATTTATTATTTTTCTTTGTCTTAGATTATTTGATATTTTATAATATTAATACAATATTATTTTTTTCCACTAATAAATATTATTATTTATTGTATTTCAATTCATCAAATTTCTCAAATAATCACAACTAATAAAAATATTAGAATAAATAAAATTTATGTTTTAAGATAACACACAACTCAAATTAGACAATTAAAATGAGACCTATAAAGTAATAAACAAATGCAAAATTAGACAACCCAATAATTCAAACAATCCAACAACTGATATTTGTGAAGAAATGGTTTTAAAACTTCACCGAAAGCTACATTTTGGTGTCCATATTACATGTGATTGAGAAGGACGGCAGTTATTACCGTTTGTTCGATTGGTCAAACAGTTGTTAGCTCTTTAGATGCTTCCTATGACCTATGAATGGTCTAATTCGATGTCTTTGGCATGATACTAGTGGTACATTCCTTGGGATACGCAATGGATGAGCAAATGTGCAATGAATCAATTATATATCCAAATTGAAATCATTAATTGATTCAAATAGGTTTTAGGAATATGTTTTCATTAAGGTGTATCTAGTCGACTTACTCTAGTATTTTTTTATTAGATACAGTTGAGTCAATAAAATTGATAAATATATTAATTTTTAATAATTTAATATATCAAAAATTGATATATTTAAATAGATATCAATTTTGTTGATTTAATTGTCTTTTAACAAAAAAAATTGGATATATTACATTAATTTTAAAGATAAAGTGTTAAGAGAGAAATAGGTAAGAGAGAATATGAGAAAAGATAAAGGTTTGAAAATAAAGAAGATTTGAATTATTTTTTGTTATAACAGAAATAGAGAAGAAAAATGTTGATTATTTTTAAAGTACAAAAATATTCTTAAAAGTAGCATTTAATTGAAAAAATTTAAGGACATAAATAAAAAATTAGTAACAAAAGTGCATTTCTTGTCTCTTTCTTCTTTATTTTTGAAAAGATTGTAAAAAATGGTGTAACACACTTCTTTTTTTTTCTCTTTTCTCTTTCTTTCAAACCTATCAAGAGAAGAGCTCTTTCCTACTTCTCTCTCACCTCAGTCTTGTTGAGGTAAAAACTATTCTGATGTATATTTTAACGACAACAAACTTTATGAAATAAATGATTAAGTTTTATGAATGGTGATCTACTAATGATTGCACTTGAGTTTTATTTAAGAAACATGAATTGCATAAGCGAACAAGCAAAAAGCCATTCACATCATCAAAGTGCATAAGTATCTACTCAATAATGAAAGAATCTCAAAAAGAATATATCATATATCAATCATTCAAGAGAATGATTATTACATCTTCAAGATAGCATCTTCATGAAGAAGGTGATCAAATACATTCATACAACAATCAAGGATCACACCATGTTATACATCAAAGCAAATCATGTTTTAACTAAATTGATGACAAGATCATTCTGGTTTATAACAAGATCATTCTGGTTTATAACAAGATCATTCTGGTTTATCAAAATGTTCATTCTAATTTATTAAAAACAGAAGTTTGGAAAAATGAAGATTATTCTGGTTTATTAAAAACAGAAGTCTAGAAAAACAAATATCATTCTAGTTTATTAAAAATAGAAGTATGGAAAAACGAATATCATTCTGGTTTATTATCAAAATCATTCTGGTTATTTCATTTATGGGCAGAAGTAAAATGAATCATTTTCCATAGTCGACTATACCTTAAGATAAACACACGTCATGACTACTCAAAATAATACTCAAGCCCAAGAAGTCTAGCTAAATGCCCAAAGAAGCAAATGACATCAAGATCAATCTCTAAAATGATGAGCTAGGACAACAAGCAAACTGCTGTTGCACCTTTTTACAGAAAATATATCATGCTTCTAAGACAAAGGACTGACACCAGACAACTACTAAATCACTCATTCACGTTTTCCATACAACACAAAACCAAGAACGTTCTGGTTTTATAAAAGAACATTTTAGTTATTCTCTTTTAAAGACAAAATTAAAACAAATCATTTTCCACAGTCCAAACCACAATTTAAAGAGTATCAAGACTGCTCAAATCAATGGTTAAACCCAAAACTCGAGCTGAATGTCCAAAGGAGGAAAATAACCTCTAGATTGATGACTAGATCAATCTCCAAATTGATGAGTTATGAGTAAGGACACAAGTACATTGTACTTACATTATTATGCATAAAGTTTTGCATAATTCTAATTTAAAATAGTTTCAACTGACATTTCACAACTGATTCACTCACTCATTCACGTTTTCCATTAGACCGAAAAACAAGAATGTTCTTCATTTGTCAAGAACGTTCTGGACAATAATATAAACACGTGTTTAATTTCTTTAAAATAGATCTAACACTTGGGAAATGTGACCAACGACTATATTCATTTTAAACTGAATATTCAAAGCATTTTATCATTTGTAAATTGAAGATCAATTGGAAGATGAAGGCAAAAGTTGAATTAACAAATCTACCAACACTTGTTCAAGTAATAACAAGTCAAAAACTCTTCAAGCAAACTCCAACTCTCTTCACTATATTTGTGGATCATCATTTACTGAATTAGCTTTTATTTATCTCAAACAAGTGTTGAGAAGTTTCAAGATCCCAAACACTTTTATCATACACATCATTTGTAACTCAAGTCTATCTTTTATGTTAGATTGAGTGTGTTTGTAAAAATATTTTCAAGACTGAAAGGTGATTGTAAAAATCTTTTTTAGGTTGAAAGGTGACGATTGTAATTGATGAATGTGTGATCAAGAGAAAACGTGTGAAGAAGAACATTCTAGTTCTGAAGCACATAGTGAAAATCTCACGGCTCTGAGGACTAAACTAGCCCGAGTTGGGTGAACCAATATACTTGTTGTGTGTGATCTTTTATCCCTTATCTTTAATTATTTGCACACACAAATTACACTTCATTATAAACTAATTTGTTTTATTTACTTCTAACATATCCAGAACATTCTTTTTCAACCAAGATTGATCTTGAGTTAATTTAAATTAAGCACAAAAATCAAAATTTTAAAAGAGTCACAATTCAAACTCCTCTTTCTTGTGATTGACTTTGCTACTTCAAGTTTCTCTTCCCTGTTTCTGTTAAACCAGTCACACTTAGAGAAATAATTTCAATTGTTGATAAAATTGATCATCAGATTTAAAATCAATGATTGAATTATTTCATTTTCTTTTTTATTGAAATTTTTTTGGGTAAAGGGATGGTGTCCAATGGTTGAAATTATTTCTTATCTTAACATTTAAAAGTAAATTGCTCTATTTTTGCCATCCATATTTTATAAACCTCGTATATTTGTAGATAATACTGATGGATGTTTCACTTGTAAAAAGGATAAATGTTACAATTAGATCACACAAGATTTGCTTTGACCAGGAATCTACTTGGGAATATCTAAACTATATTATTTTAATAAATTTACATATTAGTCCTCTATAGTTGTAAATTAGGTTATGGCTGAATTAGAATGGCTATTTAGTTTGACAGAGTAAAATTGCCCCACTAAACATGCAGAGTTTTAAAATTCCCAGTATGCATAGTAAGATAATATCGTGTGGTACGCGAATAGTGATAAGATTGCAAGAAACAAGTAAAATCTAGTTATTGCTTATGCATTTGAATTTGGTATGCAATCAATTTCCTAATTGACCACTTAGTATAAGAACTAACTTAAAAAATTTACCTTCATGTATCAGTAAATTTAAAGGCAAAATATAAAAACAAATGTGATGATTCATTTTGAATATGATATATATTGAACAATGAACATAAAGTTACCTGGCGAAAATCAATTCCTAAGGAAAACTATAGTTACAAGGAAAAAACAATATAAAGAAGTCTTGAACCAGATATCAACAAAGGATCAGACTAGCACCAATATTAGATGTTCACGCAACTGAACTAAAACCAAATGACTTGACAATTGTGCTCACTCTTTCTGCAAATGTTCTGGATGTTATCTTTTTACCTGGAACATGAAATGGGTTTGAAACCGCATCCACATATGCGGAATGGAATCTCCTGAAAAACTGTATAACAGAAGTTAGTATGGAGAAAATAACACCAAACAGTACGATATTTCATAGGTCATCCAGAGTTATGTGACAAAGGAAGACACCAGTGGCCATAACTGAATTTGTGTATTCAAAACTCCAACAGTATAACCCATCAGAAATCAATTAACAAGAACAGTATCAAAACATAGTGGTATTGATACAAAACAGTAAAAATTTAAGGAACATTTGTGAAAGAAATCAAATCATGCAGGGGCTCTCAATTGTGCACCACTGATGTGAGGAACACAAAAGCAACAATTTCATCACTGGAGAAAATGACTCCAGGGAAACATGAAAATAACACATTCTTAAGTGAAACATCTGTGTTAAAATAAAAAACAAAAACATCAAGTTTTTTATTTTTTATTTTTGTAATAACAGATATGACTAGAACAAAAAACATATGCTTGGGAAAAAGGATTATGTATCTTCCTCAAAGTGAAACAAAGCAAGGAAAAACCATTAACAAAAGAGCATACTATCTCTTTGTATTTCTAAGAGGGAAACACCCAAACAATGTGGAAAGCATCATAGGTAAGCTATGAAAATAACCCTATATCAAGGAATGTAGAGTCTCACTTAAAAAATATCATACTGAATCACATATACTAGGTTTAATTTGTGGTCATGTTTGAATTCTTGCGATTATAGGTATTGTGAATGTTGTGATGCATATTGCAGTTGTTGCGATATGATTTATCGACAACTTAGCACAAAGGATATTAAAACTATCAATATTATTATACAATTTGTTATATGATTTATAGTAAATAAATAAAATGGCATTTTTTTCTCTCCAAACATTTCCTACACAATTCATGTCTTTCCCTCCCCAAATTTTCCCATACAAGCCCCATTTGTTTCCACTTCAATATTTCCAAAATCATTTCTCGGTATCTGACATCCTCTCTCCCTCACATTCATGGACGCTCCCTCTTTCCCTCACCTCTATTGTCTTTCCCTCCCTTGCAACTTCTTGGCTTCACAACAGTAAGCCAACTGCCATCTAACACTCTCTGGTAGCCACAATCACCCACCTATCGGCGCCTCAGCCACCCATTCAGCTGACCACAGATCAGCCACAGATGAGACCTAGAACCAGAGCATTAATAGCAAATAAGACAAGCTCTGATGAGTAAATCTGCACTACAACAATAGGGGTTGGTGATTTGCAGCAGGGGATGCTGTTTTGTCATGTCTGTCACAGCCACAATACTGCTCCGCACCGGCTGAGTTCTGTGATTTCATTCACTATGTTATCGTGGAAAGTTGCAGATGCAGCCACTAACACAACTGATATTTAGGGGCCACATCAATCATTGCAGACTAAGATTTTGATATCAGAATATACATATGATATAGTCCAAAACTGATTTCATAAATGAATTTAATTTTCCAGCATAAAATAAGTTGACAGAAGAGTGACTAAAGAGATCATTTCAGCTAAAAGTTGAAAGGAACCAAATTTCTTAACTGGAAAATGATTTACTATTGATCTTTCGCTTACTATTATAAGAAGAGGTAGCAGTGGAGAGAAAGATATGTACTAGTAAAAGATGAAAAATGAAGGTAACAAGATAGAGCAGCACTTCACCCAATTTTTCCTTACCTCTTCACTCGCAGCTTTATATTCTACCTCTACTCCCTCCCTTTCCTTCCTTGCATTTCCCTCATAGTCATATTTGGGGATACTAATCCCCTTCTACCCTTTCTAATTCTTAACATTCACTTTAGTAACTGTAAGATGCCTAACAAAAACAAAGATTCTACACACAATAAATACAATGGCAATAGCTGCGGCCATATTTTAACATCGTGTCACTGTTCACTGTTCGTGCTTAAAAAAGCATCAGCATTTCCTATGTGAGAGTGGGACAGATAGGTTCTTCCTTTCATAAAATTAGTTGGTATCAGATAGTAGTTAAAATGTATGACCAGTGACATGTGAAATTGCCATAAGGTATCCAACAACCATCTACCCACAAATCTTGGAATCGAAGTAGCATAATGATAGAAATGGATCCGTTAGGAAAAAAAACTTCATTACAGAAAGAATGCCCTCTAACTAATGTGATTAAATTTCAAAAGCCAAGAATGTACAATGGAGTCACTTGACTCACTTCTATTCTCTGCACCCTAGGTATTCAAGATACCAACACTCTCCCCCAATTTCACTCCAAAATCATGGACCTCTCACTATTACTTCCCTCCTATTTTTTATACCCTATTGATCCCTTTCTAACCAATTATTTATTGTTTTATATAACAAAACTAACTGACAGACTGGTCCATTCTTTCACTGGAGGTCTGCTCAAGTGCTCATACACTAGTAACACAGCCACATATAAGGATTTACTTCAAAAGAAACTCAACATCAATGCTAAAAGTATTACTTCATGAGTCAAACACTTCCATTCAAGAAGACAAGGAAACTGGTCTAAGGAAATTATACTAGGAAAATGAATGAAAACCATCAACTTTTATCAATGCTCACATTTCTCACATCTGCATCTTTAACATCCAGATCCGTGGTCACCAAGATAAATTTGACCTTTGTATTAGTCAGATATCCGTAACTGCAAAAGATATTAACCAACAAAAAATCAAAATCTTCCACTTTCCATTGTTGGATTAAATATAAATCAAATAAAAAATCTCACACGACAACATATGCACTCACACTTTGTAATTTTCAATAGGATAAAGCAGTCCTAGAAACGTCTCATTCAACATTGGTCCAGATTTCTTAGGATTGTTCACTGCCAAACAAACACATTTCATTAGATTCAGATGCATAACACAAACATAAAACTTGCATACAAAAAAATCCCAAATCCAAAAAAACCAAAACTCTAAACTTAAGGCTCCTAAAATCTCAATCATTCGCATTTGCATCAAAGACAAGATCAAATAATAAACTCCGAAATCTCAAAATTTTCAAAGAAAAAACGCACCTCGCTCGTCGACCACATCAAGCGAGCAATGGACGATGTGATGAAGCTTGAGAGCATCATCGGCTTCAGTGAAGCTCTGTATGTACAACGGATTGTTCTACGATCGGAGAAACCGCAACGAAAATCGAACCGAAAAATCAGAAAAAATGTCAGTTGAAGTTCAAATCGGAGATGAACACGGAGAAATTGAAGTACAGGATGGGAAAAGTGATGGAGATCCACCTGATGACCGACGACGGCGACGCAGACGATCATTTTTACCTGTAGAGTGGCGAGGGCGATGACGGTCTACCTGGCTCTCGCTGCACCCGCACCCACCGAATCGAAATCAATGAAGAGGCTTGTGAAAGAGGAAGAAAGAAACCGTACAAGACACAGTTCTGGTGTGCATGGATCTACCTGTATAGTTTGTGCCCAATGAACTTAACAAATAAATGGCTTCCTTTGAAAATTATAGGTTTAAATGCACTTTTAATTCCGCTATTTTAATTGATTCGTAATTTTAGTCTTTTATTTTTAATTTTGTAATTTTGGTTCTCCTATTTTAACTGATACGTAATTTTGGTCCCTCTATTTTTAATTTTATAATTTTGGTCCCCTATTTTAACTGATTCTTAATTTTAATCCTTTTATTTTTAATTTCTCAATTTTGGTCCCTTTATTTCTTAAAATTGAGACATTTTGTAAATCTAATGGATCATGTATTTTTTTTAATAAAATTTAATAGATTACATTTAAAAATATATATAACATTAAAACAAAACATTAGATATTTATTTAAAAAAATATTTTCATTATACAAAAATACTTAAAAATAGTTTTTAATTATTTTAAAACTAGTTAAATCTAAAAACGATTTATTTATTATTTTTTTAAAACTGATTTCAAAATTTATTATTTTTAAAAGAATTTTTAATTATTATTGTTATTAATTTAAATATTTTTTTAAAATAATGATTAATAATTAATAAATTTGATTTTTTTAAAATAATGAAAAAATTTAAGTTCTATTTTTTATTTAAAAAAATATGTTTTTTTCTTTAAAAAATATCTTACTTTTTTAGTAAAATTCTGTTTTATGATAAAAATAAATTTTTATTTAAATTCAGTTTTCTTTTAAATATATTAAAAATACATGTAATCCTGTTTTTAATATATTAAATATAATAAAAAATCTGTTTTATTTTAAAATCATAATTAAAAATTATTCAAAATAAAGTTTTTAAAATAATAATATTTTGAAATCAGTTTAAAAAAATAATAAATAAAACTATTTTTAGAATTAATTAGTTTTAAATAATTAAAAACTATTTTTTAAATAGTTTTTTATAATAAAAAATATTTTTTAAAAATAAATATCTTATATTTTTAAATGTAATCCATTAAATTTTATTAAAAAAAGTATTTGATCCATTAGATTTACAAAATGTCTCAATTTTAAGAAATAAAGGGACCAAAATTGAGAAGTTAAAAATAGAGGGACCAAAATTACGAATAAGTTAAAATAGGGGGACCAAAATTGCGAAATTAGAAATAGAGGGACCAAAATTACACATCAGTTAAAATAGGGGGACCAAAATTGCAAAATTAGAAATAGGGGGACCAAAATTGGGAATCAGTTAAAATAAGAGGACTAAAACTGCATTTAAACCAAAATTATATTATAGAATTAACATAGTAAAGTGTTTAATAATAATAATTATAAATAAAAAAACTATAATAGTCTGAATTTGTATTTATTTTATGCTAACGAAACATTAGAGTTTTGTTCTTCAGTGAATGAAATAAAAATACTTCATATGATTTAATTAGTTACACATTTTTTTAATTTCTAAAACATTTTTAATCAGCTTGATTTGCATAACTACAATTATATAAAAGTACTTTTGATGTTATTTGGCTGCTTTTTCCAATAACTACAATTTTTCAATTTTGACCAATTGTAAATATAATTTCTTAATATCATTCGAATAATATAATGTCACACGTAAAATAATAGTAAAAAGTTGACATTTTAAGTAAGAAGATGTCTGAGTTACCTTTCAAAATAGCTTTAATTCAAAAAATATATCATCCACTTAGGGATTTTTAAAATTAAGTGTATTGTAATAATATCTTAACCAATAAATGTTGATATTATTATATTAGATGTCTTGTTTCATATTTAAATATAAAATACTGTAATTGTGCGAGTTAATTAAAAGAATATTTACCATCTATTTTAAGAAAAGAAAATAAAATAAGTGTATCGAAACTCAATCATTTTGTCTGACTAAAAAACATTACATTCTCTTTAAAAAAAAGGTTAATACTATAAAAAAACATTACATTCTTTTTTTAAAAATCTACACTTTCTATTAATTATAGAGAAAAATTCACATGGATTCCATCAAATCACTTGTATAGGCTATAATTTCTATGTAGTGAAACTAATTTTTTAACAACATTCACATTAGAGTTCTATGAAACTCACACATAATTGCGAAGTATCGAATTTGAATTCAAGAAAAGATAACTAACAATATCAATATTTATTAATTGAATTAAGTCTTACCGAGAAATCTAATTGAACTTTACTGAATAATAAAGTGTATGAATGTATTAAACACTTCTAGTTTTATTACGGTACAACTTTGTCCCGTAAATAACCAAGTAAATAATAATAATAATACATGTTTTGTTCTCCATTCTCTTTTTGTTTTAATACCACGTGTAGCTCAAATTGTGCATTTGAGACGAAGCAAATATTTATAATAGGAGTAGAAATAAGTCAAATCGATCGACATGGACTTATAGCCTAGCCTACAACGGATTTAGGTCAGATCAAACTTTTTTTTTTATATAAGTCAAGCCTACACTTTTTAAAAAGCCAATTTGGATAAAAATGTGAGACTAAGATCACTTAAACTTATTAGACCAACCTACTTAATTAAATATAAATATTTTTGTATTACTATTATTATATTAAATTTTATTTTGTGTTAAATTATAAATTTACTAACATTTTATGTCATTTAAACATATTGATCTACATTAATATTTGACATACTTAAAAGTATAATTATAAAATAAAATTGAAATAAGATGTAACATAATGTTATATACTCTAAAATGTCATGTTAAATTTTAAAATAGACGTTAACTTCGTTGACATATTAACTTGTTCGTCTATTTATAAAATCTAGGAGTAAGTAATGTAAAGTTTCATAAAATAATAGTGAAATGTACTTTTAAACATGTTTTTTTTGCCTTGTCAAGCTTTGATATAAGTCAGACTAGACCTTAACAATAGACATTTAACAGGTAATAGGTTAGACTTGAGCCTAATATTTTCAATGTATGACATACTCATGTTTTTTGCAAAATCTAACTTAGACCAGCCTATTTCCACCCATAATTCCTAACAACTCTCGTAACAACCGTATGTGTATCAAGATTGCACGAATTCATGAATATGTAATAATGTTGAAGTTGGGACGAATAAGAGTATCAGAGAGAACATAAGCTCGTGAGAAGCCTTGTATAAACCTTCTTCACTAGCCATTCATGTTATTTCAGTGACTTGTTAGTAATATCCCTCCTTTTGTGAACCTTCTTGAGTAAAACAGGCATAGTGGAATTTCCTAAGCAAGTCAAAATTTAACATTGATATTGCTTCTAAAGGCGTAATAAGTGGTCAAGCTAGAGTAGGAGTATTGTCTATTAGTGCAATGTGCATGGCACAATGTTGGAGGCTTCTGTGCTATAAACTTGAAGATAAATATCAACTTGAAAAGATGAACTAAGCCTACAATGAGACTTGAGTTACCAATAAATTACCTACTTGGAAGCAGTAAAACTCTGGATGAAACTAATGTTGAAGCTTATGCTCATTCGTATGCTTGCTTTTCTCCTGTTGTATCATGCTGACAGGGAAGGAAATGTAATTGAGAACTGTCCAACAAGCTTACATGTGAATGTGAATTGCCTTTGATAAACTTGCTGGACCAGTAGAGATAAAATCAACTGTTTCAATAAGCAGGGGTTTGAAAGAAAGAACATTGACAGGCCATCTTGGATTCTTAAATCGTGTGTTTGGTTAAAAGAGAATGAACTCAGGCAAAATAAATTTGAGTGTAGCTGGGTTTGTTAGGGTCATCAGGAAAGTCCTTGATGAAATGGCTGCAACAATCTCTTATATTTTACTCACACCAATCAAATGACAAATAAAGCTATTCGTACTAAAAAAAATCAACTCAAACTTGTCCTGAAAGCTATAACAGGTGGTTCTCCTGAATAACTAAGCCATTATTTTTCTTGGGGATCAAGGAGGGTTGTCAACTTTGAATCTGAATCAAATTGACAGTGGTAGCAGATCTTATAATAGCCCTTTCAAAGTAATTAAAAGCTATGTCAAAATACCTTTTGGTAGACCCAGATAACTCATGAAGCCAATAACCCAATGAACGTTATCATCTCTAGAGTAAACCATTATACTTAAGTTTTCTGAATAAAGAATAACAAGACCATGGATACCTTCAAAGTAAACTTGAGGAGATTTCTGAAACAAGGATCATCTAAATTATGGAAGTAGATTCTTCATTCTCTAAAAGTGAAGTAGGTTATTTAGCGATAGAATCTGACAACTCTACTCAGGTCAAAAAGACGATTCTTATTGTACACCAGCTGACCAGCACGATTTAAATTTATTTATTAGAAGGTTATAATGGTGCCTCACCTGACTTTTTTTGCATATAATAATAAACCTCCACTCACTCAAGGGTTAGGTTGATCTGTTGGGCAGTATAATTATGCAACCTGGTTTTCGGCATTTCAACACAAAGGGCATGCGTAAATGAAGTTAGGCATCCCCTGATCTTTTGAACTCACTTATATTGAGTGTAGGAATCAACTCATTTCTAATTCTATTGCATCAGCCAACAGAAGACTATGGATCAGCTATTTCAGGACTTCTAATCAGGAGCAAGAACCAACAAAAACTATGACAAATTAAAATCCAAGAAACCACTTCTTGCTTATACCCTACAACTATATCTAATAGCTTATACCCTGCAAAACCAAAAACTTCTTGCTATCTCCATCAAATCAAAATTCTCTTATTATTATACACCATTATAGAACCTAATCCGGAACCACAAAAACAATGCACAAGTTATATGCTTCCAGTCTTAAACTTCTGTAACTTTCACAAATACAAAAACCTTAACACTGCAACCAATCACATAAAAAATTGGAAAACCAATCAAATTCAAAATTTCACCACCGAATTGTCACAATCAACAAAGGAAACTAACAACCAAGCATAAAGCATATATATACCAAGAACTTTTCTAATTAAAAACCCCCTTGTCATTATTCCATCTTCAGGTCTCATCAATAATCACAAAAAACCAACGAGGCAAAATGTTATACAATTCTAACTCTTCGTTATTGTAATCCTTATAACAATCAAGAAATACAACACATACCAAAACGCATTTTCATACACCAGTCTTCACAATGTTCCTCCTCGCCAAGAACCTCGCAATTGGGGGCGTGAGTGCTATAGTGATTGGAACCCGAACAGGGATCAGAGCCTTGTTGCATAGTAAAGCTAGTGTAAAAGCACCGCCGGCGGAAGCCGCCATCTGTGCCGTGCGATTCTTGAACGGCAAAGAGGAAGAATCGGTATCAGAATTAGGGTTAGGATTTTCATCGGAAGAGGCTGCACCCAAGTGGAACTTCTCAAGGATGGCTTCAACGTCGACGTTGTTTCTAATGGCGACGTAGAGACCGGTGACGGAAGCTGCTGAAACGGAGAGGTGAACGCCAATCGCTACTTTGCCGTACTTTTTCATCAGCTCGCGGAATCGACCACCGGCCATTGTTTGTTTATTTGTGTGCGTTTGAAATTTTGAGGTGGTGCCGGCGAAATTGGGGTTGTGTTTGTTCTGTCAGGTATTGTTTTAATGATGTAATGCGGCGGAGGAGGTGGCGGAGGTTTATTCTTTTGTGACGGGTGTCGGCGCTAATTCTGGCTTAGGGTTTATCTAAGCACAAACAATCGTTTATAAGTTTTGAGCAAGAATCACCCGTCGGTATAAATGGAGCAGTAATAACACTTAACATTGACTTCTTTCCGTGAGTAGACTACCAAAATATTCTCATTTTTGAAGGACTCCTAATGTGTACTTTTTTTTAAATAAATATATATATATATATATATATATATATATATATATATATATATATATATATATATATATATATATATATATTCATTCATTCAAATTGATATATTACTTCGAATACAACATAAATTTCTTCGTGAAGATGCAATGATGTTATTTTGAATGAATTGATATAGTATATGATATTCATTTTGAGATTCTTTCGTAAAGATGATTTTTTTATTTCTTTATTTATTTTTATATAGGTTTGAATTTATAATATATCAACTAGACATATTTCTCAACCTATCAAATAATCATTTTGATCACTCTCTTTATTCTTTAGTTCAAAACATTCTTAACACTTGTTATATTTGATTCTTGAGACAACTTTTGACTTGTTTGATTCTTATGGGTTCATAAACTTGTTTGAAAGATTGTCTTCTAATATCTTCATGAAATAATCTTTTTACGCTAATTTGATTCTTTCACGATTGAATAGATACTTATGCACTTGTTGATGTGAATGGTTTCTTGATTGTCCACTTATATGATTCATGTTCTTTAAATAAAACTGAAGTGCTATCATCAATAGATCACTATTCATAAAACTTAAACATCTATTTCATAAGATTTGTTATCATTAAAACATATATAAAAAATATTTTTGTCTCAACATGAAATTTTATTTATCATGAATTTTATTTTTTTTTTAATATAAACTAGGTCAACAATAATACAATTCAACTAGTGTTACCCTTAGTTCAACTAATTACCCTAAGTTAATATTTTGACCAAATCAACCATGAGTTCAGTTCTTAAAACAGTAGGAATTGGAAAGTATTAACATCGAAAAATGAAAATGCAAACACATTCACGATTAAAAATGAAAATTAATAAAGTATTATATAATTAATTTATTATATTAAAGGTTGAATATATTTTTAAATTTTGTTTTTAATCCTCTAAAAAAATTGCATTTTTTTCCTCCCAAAATATCACCGTGTGCGCAATTGGTCACTAGTCAACAACAATTGACTAACATAAAGGACACAAGTTAGTGCCACATGCTGCGCATTATTGAATTTATTCTTACAAAATTCATGAATTTTAAATTTAGTTCCTATTAAATTTTATATGGAGAGAGAGAGAGCGATAGGGGAAGGGAAAGGGAACGATAGAGAGGGGGAGAGAGATTTATTTTGTTCAGCCATGTATCAATGAACTAACCACAGTTCAAAAAATAACAAGTTAATCCTCACTATAATATCTTTATATTTTTTATGTGCATTAATTTCCCTTCATATAATATCTTCATTGATTGATTGGTACTCTCCATTGCGTGAGAGAATTAGTACGTGGAGCCTTATTCCCTTTGTTTCTATCCAATTATGGCAAATGATTTCTCCCAGGAAGGAGATATTGTCTTTGATGAAGAAAATGCCCAACAAGAGATGGGGGACCTACAACTATGTTTGATTGGCAAGTTTGCAACAGATAAAGCTGTATGGGTCAATGTGATGAACGAAAGATTAGCTACTATTTGGAGTGACTATTAAAGAGGTTGCACCAACCCTCTTTCTCTTTCAATTTTATTATAAGATTGATAAAAAGAGGCCCATGGAACTTTGAAAACCATATGCTGGTGGTTAATAATATCAATGCCACTATGGCACATTCCTATGTGGGTGCAAGTAGGCCCGGACAAAAAATCCAAACCGGCCCAAAACCGCCCGATCCGCATGGCCTGTGTGCAAATGGGCGTGTGAAATCGGGTCAACGGGTTTGACGGAAAAAGTCAACAGATTCATACGAATATGGGCGGACGGGTGCGGGTGAAATATTATGGGCCGTCGGTAACCGAACCCACCCGAACCTTTACTCTACCTGACCCAAATCCATTACAAATGAGAGGAGACTGGCCCAAATGTTTTCAGTATAAATATCATTGATACAACAACCCTAACAAACCCTAGCCGCCGCGGTTACCATTTTCTTCCTGTCAAACCTTACGCTTCATCTTTCTTCTTCCTCTCATCCGGTTACCATTTACCTCTCATCCGGTTACCATCTTCCTCTCATTCGATTACCATCTTCTTCCTCTCGTCCGGTTACCATCTTCTTCCTCTCAAACCTTAGGCTTCATCCTTTCTTCTTCCTCTCATATCTTAGGCTTCCAATATTTTGATCTCATCATCTATTCTCATATTTTGTTGTTTTATTTTCCTCTTTATCTCATCTCACTAATAAAAAGTATTCTTTGAAAGGTTATGATTTTTGTTAGGATTTTTTTTTTTAATTTATGTTCGGCATTTTTATTTCTTAACGTGTGATTTGACTAACATGTGTGTTTATCTTTTGAAGCCATGGATCGTATCATACGTTCTTTGTTGGAAGCTCAAAGTCAGAGGATCTCAGATAAAAAGAACAAGGTTAGGATTTTATATATTTTATTTCATTATATATATATATATATATATATATATATATATATATATCAAATGAACCTAAAAATAATCACATGTTTGTTTGTTTGTTATTTGATTAAACTAAATTCTATATATTATGTTTTTGATTGTTAGATTTTATGATTTTATATATGATTCTAATATCTATTTTTATTCTTTTATTCTACTTTCTATTTAGAATTATACTATACTGCTTCTATTCATTTTAATAGTTTGCATGTTAATGATTATCTTGTTTTTATTTTTTCTTATATTGTTGTATTGTTTTCCATGTGCAGATGCAACAATCTGCATCTTGAATATTATTGACACCACTTATTGAGCATCATTCATAGTGTTGTATTGTTTTATTTTTATTTTAATTAAAATGATTATTTGGTATTGTAATAATTTATATTTATTTATGATTACGATGGTGGAACACTCAACACTCAACTGGTAGATAATTATAAAGGCAAAATCCTTTAATTTTTGGATTGCTGGAAAAAAAGCATATGAAAAAAGATATATAAAAATGTTAATTAGTCTTTACAAAAAAAAAATATATAATAAAAACATGGGAAGGATACTAAAAATAATTGCATACTAAAGAGCCAGCAGATTTATTTAAAAAGGTCCAATTGAAAAAAAAAAGGCCCAATTAAGTCAAAATTAAAGATGACCCAGTTAACCCGAATTAACCGAACTGACAACCCGCTTAAACCGAATACCCGAGAACCGACCAAACCGAACTTTGACATGGGTGAAAGTGGGTGTTTAAATAGCACCCGCGGATTGGGCCGGTGGGTGATTTTGGGCCCGAACCCGCCCAACCCGGCCCGTTGTCCACCCCTAGGTACAAGTGCATCAAATTCCAGTGGGCTCATTTAGGACGAAAAGGGTCGGGCCCGTCGGGAAATAGCTTGGGAACACCGTTGGTGGATTCCGTGAATACGAAGGTAATAACAACACAGGTTTTCTAGAGTACATCTTGATAAAAACATTTGAGTGTGTCAGAATTTTATAATTTTAAATAATAAATTAAATATAATATTCTACTGTATATTCGTATTTTAAATTGTAATTTTGTAATTTAAACATATAAAAAATTGCAAACACAACAATAGAGAGAAAAGAATGAGATTGAGAAATTGTTAAGTTTGAGAGTGATGAAGCTATAGGTGTAGCATCCGGTTGAAAGATTTAATCACCACAAAGATGTTTTTCAAGTGTCGATGTTGAAACTTTACAATTTTCATCTTTGTCGGAAACTTTTTTCTTCAAAAATGCATCAATTTTCTAATGTTTAAACATTGTATCACTCTTACAAAAATATACAAATTAACTACACTACACTAACTTAGTAACATAAAAAAAAAGTGAATCACACACACATTTAGACAAACAACTCATAATTCTCAAAGTCACAACTCACATTCACAAAGTAAAAGAGTTCACAAATTCACAATCTCACATCCATACTACACTAATTAGAAAAACAGTTCACAGTTCACAATCACAAAGTCACAATTCACACACTGAAGTTCACAATCTCAATTCTCACACTAAAACCGTTCACAGTTTAGAAAGTCGCAAATACAATTCACAAACTACTACTAGTTCACAATCTTAAACTAAAACAATTCACAATTAACAAATAGTAGAACAAGAAAAGAGTAATTGAGTAAGAACCTGAAAAATATAAGAAGCAGATTGAGATAGTCTGAGACTACGAAACGAGACAGAGAGGCAAAGAGAGACGGGCAGGCGGCGACGCTGGTCGCAGAGGAAGAAGATTGGAGAATTGAGATGTCGGATGCGAGAAAAGAGTTTGAATGAGAAATTGACGTCGTGTGGAGGCCGTAGAGAAGAGGTTGAGAAGGAGAGACACGTGTTGCGTGGAAGATGAAAGATGGATGAGAGGGAGAGGCGATAGAGAGTCGCGTCGTGTGGAGGCTGGCCAACCGCCGCAAACAAGAGGGCTGAAAGGGAGAGACGAGAGAGAGTCAAAGAGCAGAAAAGAAAAGAGTAAGAAAGGGAGATCAAATAAGATAAGGAGGGAGGGGATGCAATAAATGATGAATAGAATTCTCCATATCTTAGAAGTTTGAGGAATATTTTAGTAACTTATCACTATTATTTTAATAATCTATCATTATTATTTACAAAAAGATAGGAGATGTTGTGGCCCCGACGTCTCTTTAAAAGTTCGCCACGAGGGAATGTTGTGGCCTCTGACGGCTCCTTACCATGGAATCAGAAGATGGAACACGACACTGAGGCCAAGAAATTCGTGCAGAATACAAGTGCAGAAAAGAAAGTGGACGATCTAGGTGGATGAAAGAAGAGGGCTCGTCAGCTCAGTCACGATCGAGAGGAAAACAATGGTGTTGGCAACGATTAATTCGACCACAATAATGGAGGGAATTCGTTATATACTGCCGAAATGAATACACGACAAGTAACTGTTGCAATGAAGACACTAATGATAGCTATGTATGGAGCCATTTCAGGAGTGAATGTGGGTGCAATTACTTCACATCCTTCAACCAGCATGACTTCTAACTGTGACTTATATGTTGATTGTATGACATTAATGGTCATTGTTGACGGGTCAGAGAAAGGAAAAGGAAGAATGAGCAGACATAAGGAGTAGGCACCAGTGGTATGCAATATGCAGGTACCTTGCATGATAATGATAATGACACCCTTTTTTAATGGCAGGCTCTGGCACCCAAGCTGCCAGGGACAATGAGTATAATAAGTTAACACTGTACAGGCCTGGGTAACCTGCGTGCAGTTCTTGAGTTAAAGTGCTTGGTTCAGTGCCATAAATCGGTTGCATTAACTTTATTTGAGACATTGGTTTACACAAAAAAGATTAAAGATGTCGAAATTTATTACGTCAACTCGCGTCTTTGTCCCAATTTCCATGGTGTGTGATAGGTGATTTTAATGACATATTATCATATGAAGAGAAGTGGGGAAGGGTGGAGCACCCATATTGGCATATTTCGAGCTTTCGAAACACAATCATGGATGCAGGTTTAACATATTTGACTTAAAGGTTATAGATACACGTGGTCTCAAAGTTTGGGTACAAACAATGCGGTTGAGAAGCGGCTAGACCAAGCCATGGCCACATATTCTTGGTTGCAGTTATTTCCATTTCACACACTGATCGATGTGTAGCGTCCATATCAGATCACTCCTCTATTATTCTACATCGTCACTACAACGAAATAAATACTAGTAGTCATCGATTTCGCTTTGAGAACTTGTGGTTAATAGAGCTGAATATTAAAGAAGTGGTTCAGAAGGGATGATATGACCTTAATAATGATGATGTAATGGTCAAAATAGAGAATTGTATTGAAGAATTGAAGGCTTGGGGCAGGTCCAACCATTCACGTTTGAAAAGTGACATAAATTGGTGTGTACAAGCGCTCAAACGAACTCAACAACAACACAGAAACAATAAGGGACGACCTGCAATATTAATAGATATTAGATGTCAATAAAATATGTTACTGGTGAAAGAGGAGAAATATTGGAGTCAGCGAGCTAAATCCATGTGGTTGAAGGAGGGTGATCTCAATACGTGATTTTTTCACGCAGCACCAGACAAGGAAGAAATACAATACTGTCAAATTTCTTGTCACAATAGATAGTAGTGTTGTAAAGGGATAGGTTAAGATTAAAGCATGAAGCTCATCAAAACTTTTCTTCGTTATTCACCTGTGCAATGGATCTTATGATACAGTTCTTGATTGTGTGAGACCGGGGGTATCCGCTGAAGATAATAATCTTTTGATAGCTCTGCTGCAACCTAATGAGGTAAAAACAACAGCTCAACAAATGCATTCTCATAAATTCCCTGGCCCGAACAAGTTAAATCGATCTTTTTTTCCAAAAAAATTGGGGCATTTGTGGCATGGATATTTTTAGTGCATGGATGGAGAGCGGTTTCCTACTACCTAAGTTGAATAACACCCATATTGTGCTACTACCTAAGGGGGAATCACAATAATCCATGACAGATTGGAGACCAATATCATTATGCAACATGGTTTATAAGATTATATCTAAGGTATTGGCAAACCATCTTAAAATGGTCCTTTATAAATGTGTGTCTCCTAATCAATTTGCTTTCTTTGAGGGGAGATATATTTTGGACAATGCATCGGTGGCGTTTGAGAACATACACTTCTTGAAAAGCAAGACTAAGGGTAAAGTAGGTGATGTGACACTAAAGATTGATTTCAGTAAGGCTTATGATAGGTTGGATTGGGGTTAGATCAAAGAAATCCTTCAGAATATGGGTTTTTGATGAGAAATGGATTCAATGGGTTATGATGAGCTTTGAATCAATCACGTACACAGTGATGATCAATGAAGATCAAGTCGGCCCCATAATACGAGGAATAAGGTTGCGTCAAGGTGAACCTCTATCTCTATACTTGTTCATCTTATGCACAGAAGGACTCTCAATGCTCATTCAAAAGCAAATCATTATGGGGCTGTTCATGGACCCAAGATATGTAGAGGGGCACCTATTATTTCAGACTTGTTATTCACAGATGATTGCTTTTTGTTTTTTTAGTACTTCGTGTGGGGAAGCCACGATAATGCAAGAAATATTTTCTTATGTGTTTGACTAATGTTAAATGTGCACTTAATTATATTTAATTATTTCTAAATATATCTTATTTTAATTATTTATTTTATAAATACTTATTATGAGATATTAGTAATATTGATATTGATTTTCTTTATTTTTATATATTTTCTATGGCATTGTGATTTTATGCATAATTATTGTGTTTTAGTAATTAATATAAATTATTGATGATATATTTATTTATTTTATTGTTTTGACCATTCTATAAAGATAGTAGAATTTTTATGTGATTATTTTGTAAAATAATATAGTAATAATTTTTGTTATTATTTTAAATATGAGAGTCTTAGTTATTAATGTATTTTAAAAGATTAATTATTTTAATTACTTTATTTTATAAAATATTAGTTTCGAAATATTAGTAATATTTTAGTAATGGAATTGTATAAAAAAAAGTATTAAAGAAAGAAGTAAAATGTGTTTTATGGGTTAAACCCATATGCAAGAGTAAATAATAATAATAATAATAATAATAATAATAATAATAATAATAATAATAATAATAATAATAATAATAATAATAATAATAATAATAATAATAATAATAATAATGATAATAAAAGAAAAAAGGAAAGAACGAGAACCGATACCACCTTCTTCTTCTTCGTACGCCTCCGCCTCCATTCCTATTTCTTCTTCATCTTTTCTCTTCAACCATGACCATTATAGTGGATGTCGTGCAAAACTGAAACCACATTTGTGATCGTTTTGACCTCCTCTTTCATTACCTGAATCACAAATTGAAACGCCTTATTTCATTGTCAAAAATCACACCTCTACCTTTTGATCAAGATTCCGACCACCACGACTATCACCAACAAAAATTGAGACCATATTTGGACTCCACGAAACACCATCTTTCGTTATCTATGCTTGAAATCGCCAACCGTTAACACTTAAAAAAAACGGGTTTCCACCATTGCCGCAGCTGTTTTCTTGAATTTCGGCCAGTACATTTATCGTCTTGAAAAACTGCTATCGTTGTTGGATTCCTCTCATAGAAACCTTCAAGAAGCACTACTCGTTTGTATGTTTCGGTGAAGTTGATGCTGGACCTTGTCAGCGCTCCAGCGCGTCGGTGAGGCCTTTTTTGATAACTTGTTTCACTTCGTTTTATATATGTTTCTTCTCTTAATATTTTTATTAATTATGTAACACTGATTTTTATGCTCCGCGTAAATTATTAGCCATGCTTCATTGACTTTGCAAATTCGTCGATGCTTTTGGACTCGTTCGTTACGCGTTGTCGTCTTGTCGATATGTGATGGTTGCTGAAAATTGTTCTGATTCTTATATCGAACGAAAGCGTCAAACTGAGGTATGGGGTAAGAGTGAGTTCGAATTCATGAGTATATATTAAGTGAGATGAACGGAAAAACCGTATTTCTCATAATTCATTCGAGGCTCGCTGCGTACGGCTGAAGCCTTTTTTGAGTAATAATTGACTAATGAGAAAACTTGAATTTGGTGAGGTTAAAATATGAGTTAGAAACTTTTATACGATGTTGTTTGATTTGATTTCGAAGATCGTGTGGTAGTTTAATTATTGTAGAATTGTGTATTTGATGTATTGTGTGTTTTGTTTATATCTACCCTTGATACTGTTATATGATATATAAAGTGATGAATTGTAATTATTTGCATTGCAATTGACGTGGTGTGTCTGAATGATCTAGTACTATTATCTGTGAGTGAAAATCCTGTATTGTTGGAGCTTGTGTATCATGATGATAAATTTTGGATGTAATATATGACTATGGAAATATGCATTGATGATGTGTACTTGTTGACTTATGATGTTACCACCTGGATGAATATGATAAAATGCATATTGTGTTTAATTGAATAGTGATGAATGCGACCTGTGCCAATGATGATTCTCTTAATAGAATGAGTAACCTAGGCCAACGAGGGGAGAATCTGGATGTTATTTGTTTGAAGTGGGGATTATCTTGTCATCGTATAGGTAGGACCTGACAAGCCTAGTGATTTCGGGAAGTACAACTGAATGAGTCAGATCGTGGCGGTCTACTGTTGAGCCTTAAGGCAAGATTGTTAGACCTTGGAGGTATTCGGGTGGGGAACTCCTATGTGACTTGGAGGTAGCACTACAAATGTCAGGAACTACCATGCAACACACGTTTACCTCGACTTTTGCGTTTATGTGTCTCGGGTTGAGTTGAGAGAATCTATGAGAACATGACCAATTTGAATTGTCCGTCCACTTGCGTGCTGGCATAGTATCGAGCCTCTTAACCAAGTACTTCAGAGTTAGAATAGTACCGAAGAAGGAGGAGAAGTCTAGAGTATAAGAGCATGCATAATATTATTTGAGTTGTGTGTTGACTTACTTGACGTTGTGGATTGTATCAATGTTTTACCTTGATTATTATTGTTAATTGTGATTTGATATGATATGGTGTTTAATTGATGTTTTTCGTGTTCTTCTCAATTATTTTATACTATTACATGTTTTCGAAGCTCACCCCCCGTTGCTTGTGTTTGGCGCTTGCGAGAGCGCAGTTGTTTCAGGTTATCGGTTGGTGATCCATGCTCTGATATGTGATATTGGGTGGGAGTAATTTGTTGTGTTTTGTTGAGTTTGTTAAGACAAACTCTCAATTTAAGTTTTGATGAAAATAAACAAAGGTTAATTAAGAACGTTAATTATGATGCTAAATGTTATGTTAATTTAACTTGTGCTTTTGAGTGTATTAAATTAAAGATAGGATTGAAACAAAGCAAAAAAATCAGCATAAAAAGGCAAATATCTGAACAGACAAGAACGGAAAACATTCTTGACAAAATTTGGAAAACGGAGAATGCTCTCCAGGTCCAAGAATGATCAAGTCAGTTTCAAGAACAATCAATCTCCACTGATTAAAAGAAGATATTGCTTCTGAAATTAACACTAATATTACAGTACTATCCAAGGAACAAACAACATCCATTCTAGTCAAAGAAACGATTCGAATCACAAAAGAAAAAGATCATGAATCAGGCAAGATCAAACAAGACTGATCTTTCTCCAGATTGACTGCCAAGAACGATGAACGATCTTGAGATATGAAGGACATCAGTGCACCCTCAAGAACGATCAGGCAAACATCCAGAATGATCAAGATTAATTCTCCAGATCAAGAACCAATCTCCAGAATGATCATTGAATCTCCAGAATGATCAAACATTCTCTAAAATGTTCAGCAATCGTTCTGCAACAGATTATCATCATTCTTCAGCCTGTTTTGCTAGAATCAAAACTGCATATTAAACTGATGGCATCAATAGAAATATCTGAAGAATATAGGATAATTAAAACTCAAGAGAAGACTGTCAAGAACGAAGAAAATCAGTCCAGTCAACAGAACCCACAACCCAAAAAATATAAAATTAGTTTTATAATAACGAATTCATTATCCGTGCTTGACACGGGCTCCGTACTAGTTTACTAAATTTAAATTATTTTTTACATGAAATCTAAAAATATAATTGTACTTAACAAATTTTCTTAATAATTATAAAAGTAGTTATTTATATTTATAATATTAATAAAAGAAAATAATCTTTCTGTTATTTTTCTTTAATTTTTTATTTATTAATTTGTTATTTTTCAAATACAACCATCTCTTCATTCAAGACACCATCTGCAAGACTGCAACACTCTTGATACATTAAAGAGAAAAAAAGCTCTTAATTTTTCCCTTTTCTTTGTTTTATTCATTTTCCAATCTTTCTTAACACACTTTTAAACGTTTTCTTTCCTTTTTTTTTTGGATACAAACTTTTAAACGTTTTCTAATCGAGGAAAAGAAAATATATATCAGTATTAATAAAATAAGAAACAAATGTTCTTAAGTCGTAGTTCGACTAATAAGTGTTGATACTGTTAGGTTATTCGTCTTGTTTTAGATTTAAATTCAGAACATCCAATTGTGTAAGTTAATTATGATGATATTTACATTAATAATTTAAATTTAAATTTCAAATGAAAACATCTATTTATGTAATGATCATTCCCATGACCTTCTGATTAATTATCATTTTAATCATTGAAAGTGTAGAGCGATAATTTGGATTTTTGATTGAGTTAAAGACTAAAATTACAACGTTCTACACTTTCAAAGATTAAAATAATAATTTACCCTTAAGATTTTATCCTTAAGAGATTATTAAGACCTTACAATTATACGTGAGTTTATAACAATATTTATCGTATGTTTTAAATAAATAAAAATTTCACTTCACAATGAATTTGTGATATTGGTCTCTATTTATTTTTTTCCTTATTTCTCTCTCACACATTAACCTTGGCTTTCCACCTTCACAAACTCTTACAATAATAACTCTTCAATTCTCCAATGGAGCCAGTCCTCCACAAATTATCCACCCCTGTCAAAATTGCATTCAACCATATCTCTTCTCTAACTTGACTTTTCTCTCCCTTTGTGGTCTTATTTCCTTTCTTATTAGTACTCTAGAATAAAATATTAATAAAAATAATATTTAAAAAATTAATGTATTTAGTTTTAATTAAATATATCAACTTTTTAAATATTATTTTTTTTTTGAAAAAAATAGATATTATATTTTAATTAAATATTTTATTTTTAAATATTTTTAATTAAATATATTATATTTTATACTAATTTACTACTAATTTAATACTTAATAATCTAAACTAATATCAACTATTTGAATAGGGGTAAAAAAGGGAGATCACGTGAACTACAAATTAACTCGAAAGTAGCCGACACAAACAGTCAAGTTTCCTGCTCAATGCTGGCAATGTTTGCATTCTTGTTGGTTATGCAACATAGAACAAATTAATGTCAATTCTTAATAGAAAAAATGTTTTTTTGTTTCAAAATAAAAATTTCAACGAATATATTCCTATAAATCAATCTTTTGGGGTAAAATATAAAAGTTGATTTTTTCACTTGAAGTTAAAATTATTAATATATTGTAAAAAAATTATTAACACATTATTATTTACTTCAAAAATTGAATAAAAAATATATAAAAATCTTAATTTAAGTTTTTATATTGGCTTAATTTCAGTTTTAAATTCTCAATTTTGTGTTATATAATTTTAATTTTTCTATTTTAAATTTACTATTTTAGTCTCTAAATTTTTAAAATAGTTAATTGTTCTCTTAAAGTTTGATGTAAAAGATTGTTTAGATTAATTATCACATAATAACTTTTTCTAAATCATTGACTTAGATGTCACATAAACATATCCAAAATATATAGAGGGTAACAAATGAATCATTTTAAAAATTAGAGGATTAAAATTATAAATTTAAAATTAAAAGACTAAAATTATAAATAAAATAAAATACAATAAAGATGAAAATTACATTTAAATTTTTTGTTATTAAAAAAAAATCGCTGAGTTCTTAGAGTGTACTCCTTTGTACCAAATTGAATCTTTCTAAGCAATACTACATCTAGGGAAAAAAGAGAATAATAAAAAATGAAAATATATAAGAATAAGAAATAAAGAAATGAAGTGAGAGATAGACAATTATAAAAATAGTGTATAAAAACTTGAGGTAGAAGATCCACATCCCTTTGTACACCATTCTTTGTCTACATATTGCCGGAACATTCGCCACAAATTGTTTCTTTTTTTATCGAAATAGTGGTTTAAAATTGTTTTCTCTTCATATAAACGACAATGCAAAGTGCAAATCTTAAAGAGTATTCATATGTGGATATGAAGAAAGTACTAGTCTCAAACATAGAAAGAAACAAAAAATATTATTATTGTAACACTAAAATGTCATAAACAAAATTTTCTTGCCAGACTGTAAAGAAGAGACAATTATCTGTACAATGCCAGATAATGTGACCACATAATTCATAAATGAGCAAGAAGAAATATTGAATTAGAAAAAAATGGGAAAAATTAGAGACAAAAATATGTAAGTAGAGACCACAGATAAAACAATTTAATTAACACAAGTCTTTAATTGGTTCAATAGCCTCTACAACTAGTATTACATGCATCAAGAAAGCAAAAAAATTCATACAGCTAATTGTTGTTGCTTTTGATGTGAAGATTCATCTTCATTAAAGCATAAATGGGTCTTTAGTGATTTTCCTGAACTTAAGGAAGAATCTGTAAAATTAAGAGGTTGCATCAGCATCATTTCACTTTGGAGGTGAACACAATAGACTTGAAAAGTGTTTGGTGTTACATTTAAATGAAACCCCAAACCAAATAGAAAATCCAACTCAAGAAAGTTCATCTCTATAGTGGTGATTCCTCCAACTTTTGCATAGTAAGCATTGTTGTAGTACCTGAGTATTTTAAAAAAATTAGTTGAATAACATGTGGATCTTTTTAAAGTTAAAATAACCAAGTCAATCATATCAATAGAAATTTGGCATTTTCCTTTTATATGCATATAATATAATAAAATTTAATTCATATGAATGTGACTCCAATCATAATAGTAGTAAACCACAATCTTTTCAAATTATAGGTACCGAACAATTTGAGACATTTAAATTTACGAAATATGAAGTTGTTTTTTCAAATTGTTTAACGTCATTTAAAATATTTTTTAATTTTCTAATTCATAGACAAAAAACTTATTAAAATAATTAATAAAATCAGTATTTTGTCTGACTTTAAATAATTTGAGAGAACAATTTAATATTTTTTTAAATTTAAATTGACCAACACTTCTAATTTTAGAATTCAAAATAATGGTTTAATCGTCGCAATAGTTAGATAATTGAAAATATTGAACTTTAAATATATTTACTTTAAAATCATACAAAATATGATCCTTGATTGTTAACCTTGTAAAAAAATTTACATATTGGATCAAATATAGAAATACATTTTAGAATTTCGTGACTATGGTTAAAAGTTATAGTTGCTGCCTGCATGCAATAAGGGTCACATGGGTGGGTTGTCTCCATCTAATGGAAAGCCAGACTGGACATAGTATTATTCACAAGCAAAGCTATATTGTTTTAACATGAATGGTCGTTATCAATTTACATACAAATGTCAAATAATTATTGTAAAAACTAGAAAGTAAAAATCAGGGCATTTAACAGGGAAACTAACATGCAATATTTAATTTACCAAATATTATATTTTATTATGAAAAATTAGTTTCTAACAACATTTATTGAGTCATTTTTTTCCTTCTTTTTGATTAGGTATATATCTAACAAGTAACAAAAAAAAAAGTAACAACATAAATTTCGTATAAAGAAATTTAAAAAAATTTCCAATTGGTCTTAAATATGCTCTTCAAAGTCAATTAAACTTAATCAAAGGAATATTTCACAAAAATTCTATAGAGATCAAGTACTAAACTAAACTTCACAATTATCATTGTTTACCATACATTTTCATGCAATTATTTGAATGAAATAAAAATAAAAATAATTAGTAGTGTCTTTAACAAGAACAAAAGATGAAGATACTTACATGTCATCCATGAATTTAGCAGCCACCATAACACTTGTAATGAGTAATCGATGCACATTGAATGAGTTGATAGGCAAAGAGGGTTGTCTTTGAGTGAAACGATCTAGATAAACATATGCAACAATGAAACATGATGGACTACAATTGGCATACTTGAATATTCTCTCAAGGTAGCTTTGAATTGAGATTGTTGGGCGAGTTAATCCTTGGAAAACTGAGATCTTTTGTTGTACAAGTTGTTGGTTGATGTCATTTGATTCAGATACCCTTTTGAGTAGAGAAGAGAGAAAAGATATAAGCTTTGGCATTTCATTAGGATTCTCAAACTCTGCCATTGGTAATAACCAATTTTTGTACAAGAATGCTTGGGATTTATGTCATATAGTGTAGCTATATATATGTACATATATAATATAATAATATATATACATATGAGAATTTGTTAGACTAGTGAAAGTGTTTATTTAAGGGTGGGTGGGTATTTTTATCGGCTAAAATTCCCCTAAGAAATGTAAGGTGGCATTTGTTGTGGCTTGTGTCCTTTTCACTTTAAAAATATTTCTCCATCTCTAAATATAAATACAAGACTTTATTGTTTAAATTACTAGAACTAAAAAAAATCTATAGTAAATAAACAATTAACTTCAATAGTTTGATCTAATGGTAGAAACATATATATTCGATAAATTGTAAGTTCAATTTTCATTAGTATCATTGGAAAGAGATAAATATAAAATCTCTGAAAATACTTAGTAACACGTAAAATCTTTCATAAAAAAACTTAAAGGACCATAAAAATAGAGACATGTTGCATAAAAATATACTCTCATCAGTTTTAAATATAAATAAAAGTAGATAAAAAAAATTATGTAATTTATATTAACTTTTTTTAACTCACTTTTACTTATATTTAAAGTAAGAAAAAATATAACATAATTAAAATTATTTTGATAAATGCATAGTAGTTTTTTGTTTTTGAGTTTGGGTATTATAATGATTTTCTCTTGTTAATTTCAAACTTGATTTACAAAAGAGGGAAGGTGGGCATGTTTATTGTGACAAAGAGATGGCATTCCATACCCATCATGTGAATACATGTGAGAAATTTGTTGCGGTAGTATAAGACTCTAAGGGCCCCACGTTTTAGGGGACCTTTGCATGTGTTTTGATTCTGTTCAAGTTTGTGATATAACATGGATTTGCTATGTTGGTTGGTGGTCTTTAGTATTTATGTAAGTTCGGTTTCATTTCGTTGAATTCATATTGTTATGTTTGATTGTTTTTTAGTAGAATTAATTTTATTATATAATTGATTCTAACTTGAATTTATTTCTTTTTCTAGGAATAGATTTTTAATTTGAAGTTTATTATTTGACTCACTTTTATAAAAAAAAATATTTAAATATAAATGATTTTACATTTAAATTTCATTTAATTATAATTAATTTATTCAAAATCTATTTTTATTATTGAAAATCAAACACAAACATAGAATGTTAGTATGTGGTGCTTTTGTTCCTACTTCCTCGGTTAACCAATAGAACAAATGCAGAGAAAGGTGGTGCTCTGATTTAAGATGGTTCACGTGACCCAATATTAATTTCAAATTTTTAATAGTATAATGAAGAATTGTAAGGTTCATGTGAAGGGATCCCAATTCGATTAGATTTTAGAGATTTGGCATCTCAAAGAGTCCATTACTTTGTGCTGGATGGGTGAAAGTTTGGATGGGTGAAAGTTTGAAGTTGGGTACTTTCGAATTATGTAATTATGATTTTTTTTTTGTGAGAAAATAAAATTAAAAATAAATTTACTTTATCTCTAATTTTTATCAGTTCATTTTTTTCCTTCATTTATATAGTGAAGGCTTTTATTACATGACTTGATTATTGACCCAACAAACCCAAAAAGAACTAAACATTTCCACCTAATATTTGACGTAGATTGTTACTTTGAAAAAGTATTTGGTATTTTTTTTTTATGATTGAAAAACGAATTCATATAACTAATATTTAAAATTACTTACAAACACTAACTAAAATCACATTTTTAAAATATAGAAATAAATGTAGCCTCCAACTAAGTTGTATGCAACTACATGATTTTATAAACTCCACTAAAGAGTTGAGAAAAAAAAAATGTACAAACTAAAATATAAACTTCATATCTAGCTTGATCCTCTTGAATATTTTTATTCTATATCCAATCAAACTTTGAATCCACCTCTAAGATTATTGTGGTTAAATCAAGCTTTATTATTCCATGAATAACATACATGTAAAAGGAAATAAGGGAGATAATTTTTTTTTTTTTATTTTATGTATTTGATTCATTCTTTAGAAGGAGATGAGACAAATCCTTCTTAGTTCGACTTTTCGCTTCACTATAATTGGAGGTATTTAGAGGGGGAGGTAACTAAAAATATTTATAAATCATTTAAAATTATAGCTTCCTCTTTGAACCAAACATACTTTTAATTAAAAAAAAAATTCAATCTCTTCCTCTCATCTCTCTTCTATTAAAATTTTTAATCTTTCTCCGATTGAACTAAATAGACCCTTAAAGTAAAAAAAATACAAGTAGATTCAACTTTGAACAATTGTCGTCTCTCATAACATCAAATGATTTCAATATTGATTGCAACTTTTTGATCAAAATAGAGACATTTATGATGATCTTCTGAAAAACAAACTATGTTAGATATAAGGAGAATGAGTGACCATTCATTTTGGAGGTTGATGTACAAAGACTTAATTAACAAAATTTAGGTGTTATTCGTCGTAGCAGAGCTGTTATCCTCGTAGCTAGCGATAAGTGGACAATACTTTTTTTTGTTTCGAGTTTAGTTGAATAATTTACATCAAATTTTAAATCAAATTTCCTTTTAGAATGAAAGTATTCAAAAATAAGTCGCTTAATTTCACATTTCCATTGCAACTATTGAATATGCCTCATAGTTAGTGATAAGTAGACAAATCGTTCATAATATTTAAATATAAACCCTAATTTTAAATAATAATAATAATAGTAGAAAGATACTAAGCCATTTTTTAATTAGATACGTAAACACAATCAATTGAATTCCATGAACAAACATTATATATTTTTTCTTTTAGGTTTTGGTATCTTTATTTTTCTTAACCGGCTGTTGTTGTAACATATTTCTTGAGGTGTCAATATGCAATTACTTGGAAACAACTATGTCCTATGAAAGTACAGCTAGAATGAGATGGATTTTGCTATCTAATTAGATAACCCACTTGGACCTATTGGCTGTAATTACTTAATAGAAAATAGATACATGAACTTCTTTATGACCTTTGTGTATCAAACCAGCTAGATAATTAGGATACTATTTATGACCCATATTCTTAACTATATATGTTGTGAATTTGAATTTACTACAATTGACTAGAATATGTCTACACATTTAGACTGTTTGATTGAAATCTAGACCGTTTGATTTCGAAACTGCAGTCAATTCCTTTGACTATGTTGTCTAATTTGCTATACAGCCATCTCTCACTTGGCACTCCACTCAACTTGCCGACAAAAGTGCAAAACTGTTGTTTCGGATATATGCTATGAGAGTAATTAAATAATCTTAGTCCAAACATAATGACAATGCTTGGCTTTGGGTAACAGCTATCCATATATAATCTTTTGTAATTAAAAATAAAATTTGAGATCTTCTACATCGATACTGTTTAGTTGCTAAGTCAATAATCCGAACAATAGATAATTAAGTTGTATTTAGTGCTGGAAAAGCATGATTGTGGATGCGTGTGTATGAGTATATAATATATTAGTATTTATATGACAACAATAGCACTTTTACTTTTTATTTTTTTAAAACGAAGGTTTAATTCCACAAGCAAAACTATGGAGACTACCAAATTAAGATCATTAAAATTTATTTAAGAGGTTGATCTCTCTTAATTAATATTTTTTCATATACACATTGGTGAGAGTCTTAGAGATCACATTCCCAACCAAATAGTATAGTGATAGCCCATTTCACTATAACATCTCTTTACCGTAATTGTTGGATCAAATTTCGGTTTCCTGCATATTGGTGGCGATGCCATAATTAAAATGATCTTTGTCACTAGAAACCCTATCAATGTCTTACCTCTTATGTGTGATCCTTTTGGTTCTCTATTTTTCTACAACAATAAAATTTTGGACAAGAACAAACTAGGGAAAAAAGTGTGTGAGTTTATGTTGTTGTTGTATCCAATGATAATGTGCTAAACTTGAAATCCAACCCAACTTGACTAGGATATTAGTATGTTGGGTGAGGTATATCTTCCTAAATAATAATTAGGTTCAAAGTCACTTTCCCAACCAAAATATGACACATGGGTCAAAGCTCAAGTTAGATCAAGTACTCAAATTAACCAACATAAGAGCACTCCATTTAATATACCTTTGACATGCCCTCTTTTTATAGACCATTAGCTTGAAAATTTTACCCCTTACCTCAAAACTATCCCTACCCCACAATCTCTCAAAAATTCCAATTTTATATTTTTTTAATTTTTATTTTTTATCATTTTATTTTTTACTCTCAAGTTTTTCAGATCAATCACACTTTTACCTCCCACGTAGTTTTCCGATAAGAAAAAATTTTCTAAAAAATAAAAAAGAGTTTCCTCCATTGTTCCAAAAAATTAGGTGGTTTAATATTTTTGGAACACATCCATTATAAAATAAAATGCATAAGGTTTTCCCAAACTAATCGATGTTTCAGAAAATACAGTTTAAATTTTCTGAAATGGATGTGTGTTCTAGAGAATTTGAACTATCAAGTTTTCTGAAAATTTTGGACTAAAATCTAGTTGAAACGAGAGAAAAAATGATTGTATTGTTTATAAAGAATGACAAAATTGAAAGTTTAGATTAATAGTAGGAAAGAATTATAACTAACTAGATTATGACTCACGTGTTGCACGGACACTAATTAAATCATTTCATAATTTTTATAAGTAATATATGTTTTATATTGTAAATATAGTTATCTTACAATATTATTCTATTGATTTGGAATAATTGAATATGAACAAAGAAATTAAAATGAGAGAAAATCATGTTTACCAATCATTTAATTTAATTTTTTAAAGTTTTTTTGTCAAGTTTACACGATAACTTATAATACTGAATAATTGTTTTTCTCCTTGTACTTTGATTGTCGATTTATTTTTCAACACATAATGGTACTTGTATTTATTAGATGAAATAAAATGTAAAATACAAACCAAAAAATAAAATGTAAAAAGTTAAAAATGTGATTTAATATTTGATATTTAATATTTTTTATTTTAAAGAATGCTCGTGTTGTATTATATTGTGGCGTAGTCTGAATTTATTTGTTTCATTAGTATGATGTTTTAATTGCATGCATGAGAAGTTGTCATAAAAGAAATTGTTTATTGGATATAATGTATCAAGAGTTTGAAATTTATTTTATTAAAAATTTGCATATACTTTAAATATAGTTTTAGGTATTGAAAAGTTTTAGTTAACTTTTGTGCAATATTATAGATTTGATTTTAAAAGTTTTTGAATTGTAGTTATGTTGATATGTACCAAAAATAAGTTCTAATGAAAACTAATATAATTTTATCCAATACTTTTTTTTTTTCATTTACTTTTTAACGTTCAAATTTTCATTATAATAAGGAATTTTTAAAGCAAAAAATCATATTGGATGAACATTCAATTACAAAGAAATAATTTAATTGATGAAAATAGAGTGTTAACATATTTTTTTAGAATACATGTATAGTAAATTTTTGTTCATTAACTTTTTTTAATAATTTTTAATATATTCATATTTTATGATAATTTTAAATAAATTTATGTATTTTAATAATTAGAAGTAATTTTTTTTAATATATTTGTATTTTAAGATAATTTTTAATAAATTTATGTATTTTTTGTCAAAGAATATATATTTATATTTTATAAAATAATAATATTATAATTATTTATTATGATTATTAATTTATTTATTGGTAAAATATAATATAATAACTTTAATTTTTTACATTTCAAATTTTCGAGTTAGATTTCAAGATTTGATTTGTTAAAAAAATCCGTTGGAGTGTAATTCACACACAAGACAATGTTTTTAACTAATCAATTAATTAAATTATAAATGATTGTAATTAAAGAATTTGTTAAAATTGGTGTTTTTTTAATTTCATCAACAAAATAATTATTATACACGAAACAAATTGTCACTAATGAGGTTAAACTATTTAACACTGAACAAATTCTTACTAATAAAAATTTCAAAATAACTATCATTTAAATTACTATCATGAGGGAGAAGTTCTCAAAGATTAAAAATTCAAAATCACAACTATACACAACACAATTGTACTATCATACTGAGAATAAATTATCATTGATAAAAAATTTAAAATCACTATGATACACAAGAAAAATTGTCACTAATGAGATTATGTATTTAATAAATTTTGTCTTTACAATTATACTTAAGTTTTATCCATTTCACTTTATTTTAGATATATAATAGATAAATGAGAAAATTATACATTCATATTTTATAAATCTTCATCTCTCATTACTTCTAATTTTTCAACCATATTCACAATTTGTATAGTTTGATATATTACTTTTTTTAATACACGAGAAATAATACCGACTTTATATAAATCAGTCACACAATTGCCGTGTGAATCCATGGGTATTTTCCTAGTTCTTATAGATTAATTAAACATACAGATCCACAATGCAAATAAGCTATGATAACTATTATTCCATCTTAGCTTACAATTTAATGTTTGACGTTGAGGGATTTGAATTCCCTGCCGTTGGAGAAAGCCGCATTCACAGCAATAAGAACATTGAGCACCAATAATGCTGAATACAACGCTCTCTTCTCAGCATATGAGAGAAGTGTCAGGCAGCATATGATGTGCAAGAAACATTTACTCAACACATTAAATAACATAATTCAAATTCATTCTTCCACCAAAATAAGATAACCAAGTTTTTTTTTGGGACCAAGTATTCAATTGACAAAACATAATGTATTATGTGACTGTTATAAGTTTTAACTACACTGTCGTCCCAAAACACATGTCATCATCCTTGAATCCTGTAAGGAACAAATGGCTTAAGCCCCTAAAAAACAACAAGAACCATCAAAACAGATATTCAGATCTATACTTTCAAATTTCAAATATTGACATAGTGAACTCCTAAAATAAAACAATAGTCTTTCTGCAGTGAAATCTTCAGCAGATTCCCTTTAACTACACATTACAATGGTCAAGCGTCAAAACACAACAGTACAACATACACCTATTAAATTAAGCACATAAAATTCATAATTTCATCAAAAGATACCATACAAGATCAATATGAAACTATGTTCCCCAACTCAAATCATCATATAATAATTTAAATACAAGGCAGCAGCAACATTACCACTAGAAGAAAAAAAAATTGAACACTTAAGAGCTTCTACATCAACATTCATCCAACAATACATCATCATCCTAAAACTAATCAAGTTCCAAAATTTACCAGAAACATATTAAAAAAAGATTGGTCGACAGATGAATATAGCAACATCATTATATCAACCTACCTAAACAAAGATCCGAACTAATTCACAAAAAAATAAACATGATATTATCTCATATCTCATGGAGGGTGCAAATGCAAACACAGAATCGAAAAAAGTTCCGATCTTTATTAACATGATTATTGATTATATAGATTTATCTACGATTCTGAAGGCGACGCTACGGTGTTATTGTTGTTACTATTACCCTTGTGTAGTTTCTTCTTGTTCTTCTCAGAAACAGCTTTAGCAAAAGCTTCAACAATCCTCTGTTGAGACTCAAGAATCATTTCGGTTCGCTTCATCTCCATCTCCATACGCATAGTTTCAATCTCTCTAGCCATCTCCATCTTCATCTGTTCCATTCTCACAAATCCATCTCTCAAAACCTTAATAGCACTCACCATTTCACCAACAGGGTCTCTTTCTCTCTCTACCTCTCTTTCTCTCTCCCTCTTCCCCAACCCAACTCTCTCCTTAACAAGCCTCGTTCCACCATTGATGCAACCACGAGAACCAGATTCCGATTGATTGTTATTCATTTTCTGATGACCGAAAAACTTAGATCCAGGTTGAGCCACGCTCACACCGGTTGGGATCCGGATTCTGAATCCACCGCCGGAAGCACCGTTCCGGTAGAGTTTATCGAGGCTTCTGGTGTTTCCGCTGCCGGAACCACCACCAGCGGCGTTTTTGAGTTCCTCGTAGAGATCGTCATCGTCGAGATCATCGTTTTCGTCTAGGGTTTCACGGTGGTGGTTAGGGTTTTCTAATTTTGGAGGTGGAGAAGGACCTTTTTCCATTGAATCCATTGATTTGAAATGAACCCAAGAGGAAGAAGAACGAGATCGCGGAATTGGGAGAGATCTGAGCCGTTGGATCTCAGATCGGTAACGTTTACGGAGTTTTTCCATTTTGTGACGGCACTGAACGGCGGTTTTGTTGGTAGGTGAAGCATTAGGGCAACGAGCGGTAACGGCGTCAGCGACTTCTTGCCAATGAGTGGCTTTGAGATTTGTACGGCCGAGAGAATACCATTTGTCACGGTAAGCGTCGATTAGGGCAGCGGTTTCTTCTGGGGTCCAACAGGGTGGAGGAAGACGGCGGGAGGATGTTGTTGGTGGTGGTGCTGATGAGGGGAGAGGGAGGGGTACGGCGGAGGGTGGGTTGGAATCTGTTGGAGAAGAAGGGGGTGAAGAGGCCATGGCGTAGGATAGTAAAGAATGAGAAAAAGATTAGACGGGTAGCGTAGGATAGTGATGGTGGGGAGGAGGAGGAGAAGAAAAAGAGGAATAATTTTAGGAGGGTGTGGTTAGTGTTGGGGGGACATGGTGGGTGGGGGTTAAAGAGAGGGTGGTGTGATGTGCGGCTGGATTTGGTGACGTGGGTGGATGAGGAGACGACCACCGTTTAGGTGAGAGGGAGGGGGCTAACGTGCGCCGCGGGGTGGAGAGGTCCACACCTCTGACTTTGCCCATTATCCAATCCAATCCTCCAGTTAATATTATCATCATCAAAATTAGCTGTTTGTGGGGTGTGGGACTTTTCCTTAGGGATTTCGGTTTCGATTTGGCTATAGCAGTGTTACTAAAAAGTTACCAACCGCTACTAAGTGGGGTGACATGTGACTTGTTGTTTAGTTTTTTTTTAATCAAATTGAATTGAGGGGTGATTTTTTGGGTTAGTATTTTATAGCAATAACATTTTTAATGGGATGGGGCTGATTTGGTTTTGGGCGAGGGTGTGGTGGCGTAAGGGGATTGGTTTGTTTGACCGATAAGTAAATTAAAGGTGTTACTAAAATGATTTATTGTTTGGGTGGTGTTATTACTATTATTAGTGGTGGGTTGTATTTATTGGAAGGAGAAATAAGAAGTGTGGGTGGGTTACGTGGGTATAGGGAGGTGTGCCATGTTAAGGAGTTTCGGTGGATTTAAGTTCACGGCATCACGTGTCGTGTGATGCCAATTCGCTTTGGAACTGAAATCAAGGTAAGTGTTAAATAGCTAGCCGTGGATTAGTATTCAAAAGTCATACCAAATTTACTTAAAATGGTTTTCTTGTATTTTATGAATAAAATAATGTTTTGATTAATATAAAATAAAATAAAAATTGAATATCAATTCATCAATCTCTATCGATAAATCACTTTTTCAATTATTAAGACCGAAAAAATCATTTAACTTATATTTTAGTGAATATTGTCGATCATCATAACTATTTTGATTGTTTGGAGTATTTTTTAAGAATTAGTCTATTATAAATATTATTTACTTGAAAATATATTCTCCAACAAAAAATTTATCACTTCTAATATTCATATAAGTGTCAAAATAAACTAAACGATTCACTTTGAGTTGATTTATAAAGACCACATGATATATCATATCATGTTGATTCACTTTGAGTTGATCTGTAAAAACCGTATGGTATATTATGTCAGGTCAAAAATATGTATAATTATTTTTAATAATAATTTTACTATTTAAATATAATATACATTCTATCATGTCAAGAAGAGGAGTTTAAAAAATATTATATGTTAAATAATATTATTATATTTTTTATCATGTGTTTTTGTGTTATTTCTCGTTCAAAGTAGAAGCTAGGCCAAACAATGTTTGAAAAATTTAATAGTGAAAATTGGGTGCATTTTATCAATAGACTTTTCAAAAAAAAAAAAAATCATTCTCGTACGATCTTTTGTAATAAAATCAGAATTTTTATAAAAATAATTAAACTAAAAAACTTTTAAATTAAAAATAGTTTTGCAACTAGATAAAGTAATAATTACCAAACAACTTCATATTTATTTTTAAAACTCTTATTTTTAACTTCAGTTTAAAAAGTAACATTTATGAAGATAAAAAATGATTTCAAATGTACCCTATTAGCATATTCTTATCCTTATATCGTATTCTTATATTTAAGATCGGAAGAAATATTTTATTATGTTTTTATTATATCATGATCATCAAACAAATCTTATAGTTATGCATTTGGTGTCATTGTTGCAATAATGCCCTCTCCTCACTCGATTGTCTTACATTGAGACCTATTTCTTCTCCAAATGAAGGAAGAGATAAAGAAGAAAAAACATTGTAACCCATGCTAAAAAACGGATAACATCATTTTAACGGTGACCATATGTATAACTTCTCAATATAAAAGGCATGAATGCGAACACCAATAAAATTAATAAACAAAGCAACTATAATATTTCAACTTCACTTTTTTTATCAAGCAGAAGTATATATATATATATGTGTGTGTGTTTGTTTGCTTCATTCTTCTTCCTTTTCAACTTTTATGTCCAACTCCAAATATTGTCGCATAATAACTTTCACCGATGATAGTAAAAAAAAAAGTTTATGTTCATGTTCTTGTATTTCGAACTTGTAAGCACGACCCTTAAAGCACAAACCAAACTACTATATTAAACATACAATCGGTCAAAAAAATTCTACATCTTAGTAAATGAATGAAGAAATATCCACTAATTTAATATCTCATAATGATTGTAAATTGGTGTCATCAACTAGTATCCTGAACCTATTTTCATTTCCACTAATTCTAAGCATTCTTTTCTTTTACAACTATATATCAATTTCTTCAAAGGAAAATAATGAAAAACAAATGAAGAAAAATCATCCAAGTCATGTATCTATCAAACTAGTTGAAGCATACTCAACTCTATTTGATTTGCAATCACCTATAAATTTGGTGCCAGAATACCTAAATTATCTGAACCCTGTTTATGCATTAAGGAAAGTTTCGAGAGAATGAATGAATGAAGCAATCAACGATCTAACGAATTCAGCACCTCACGGATCATGTCCGGACATTAACTTTGAGGATTTAAGACTTTGTGCTTATTCTCCGAAACCGTAATACGATCGGGTTCTCCAAGAGAGAGACATCGATGTTACTCCAAATCTCCGATTTAACTGGAAGTTGGGCAATTTTTTCAACAATTTTCAGATCTTCTAATAAAACATAGCCAAATACAGTGTGTGCATTTCTCCATTCCTCATGATTAACGAGACTGATGAAGAACTCTGGACCAGAATCAACCCATCCCACATATCCTCTTTTTATGGCAGGACAATGTTCTTTTGGAATATCCTTGAATATTGACCCATGAGATTCCAATGTTCCTTGAATTAATGCAAAAGGAGGGCCAAATGGAGCCTACATCATCATTCAAATTCAAAACTACATGTGAGCATCATCAAGTGAATAATTTGGAGGTAATTTATAAACAAAACAAATATAAGAACTAGGTAACAAGAACCAATATTTCTCCCCGTCCATAAACGTACTTCAACAATTTCCAAGAAGTATACTCACATGACGAACCTTACCTTTTTTATGTGGTTTCCTTCAGCATCCCAAAAATTTCCTCGGCTTTCGGCACGATAAATCTGGCAACCAACACAATGAGGCAATGCCAATAGATCAAGAATGTAGGCAACTGATTGTGGAGCACAATCGGGCAAAAGCTGAGAAATGAAAGTTCATAAAGTGTTTATAAATTGACATTCATGTTTAACTCTAGTAATAAAATAGATAAAAACTAATTAGAGTGCTCCTTTCAAAGGTAGAAGGAAACATGAAGGAAATGAAAAAAAAAAATTAACTAACTCTAAATTAAAGAGAACACAATTTTTTAGTTTCCACCTTTCAGTTATCTATTAATAAACTAAATTAGCATCAGATTATCAGAAATCATAAGCCAGTAAGTGAGTAAGATTACAAGTCATTGTAACAAGATGTTGGTCATGAAATAACATTACAGGACACATTAACAACGTGATTGATACCTAGAAAAGATTGAATCCTTATCTCAAAAGGACAAAAGTAAAAGCATAATGCAAACTTAAATACCTCCCTCACCGGATTAAATATTAAGAAATAGACAATAGAAATATGACAAACTGCAATAAATATTCAACATGTTGAATAGTAAATAACATGGTAAAGGGTGAAATGAGCATCGTAGACAAACAATATAGTGAACATGTAGAGAAATACTTACTTTTATACGAAGAATTCCGTAGTCAGTTTCCAAACCAACGACTCCCTAAAAGTACAAATGTATAATGAAAAGATAAATAGATAGCTAAAATAGTTAGAGAAACAAAAGTACATATGTAACAACCACATAACTTAAAGAAGAGCACGGAACAAAAGTATATTGAACATATACTTTGAGTGTTTTATCATGAATATAAAGATGAGATAAATCTTTAAAACCACAAGTTCAGCAAAAAAAATAAAATTCATTAAATCATATTCACTTCTTAGAGTAAAGTGATTCTAACATAAATCTGGATTCTCCAAACATTATTGGAATAAATGGTAGTGAATGCAAAACTATAGCCTTCCTATTTTTACAGCAAAAGTTTCTGTCTTCTATAACAATCCATTCTAAAGTTCAATTATTTTGTTTTGGTTCAATAATTTGAGTTTATTGTAGTGTATATCCAGACAAAATAATTGGCATAGATGCATATCTCAAATTGGTATGTTCAGTACATGTTAATGAGAGAAGTAACTACAATAACACAATATTCATACCTCTTCCTTGTCAAAGACAAATCCAGAAGTCCACATAACATGATCTCCCGAGTCTCGTCGATCAGGGTTTAACGCATCTTTTTGTCTTTTCAACCAACACTGAAATGAAAAAGGTAATGGTATTAACACTACATAAAATGCATATTAAATTCTATACTAAGAGATGAGAATTTTTAATCCTTAGACAATTATACATTTGAAACAATAATAAACTACATAAGCTAAAAGAGCATATATATAAACGATAGTGCCAAACCGAGTTCCTAAAAAATATACATAATCATAACTCATTTTAGTAGAATTTAGTTAAAGAAAAAAGACATTAAACCACCGAGAGTCATTCATATCTATCAAAAATGATGTTTGTGAAAATCTTTTCTACAAGTTCATTATGTGTCACGTATTCAACAAACAAAACAATGTAACTCTGATAAAAACCAACTGGAAATTAGACAAAATTGAAAGCATTATTACTAATAAGAAAGGTAGCTACCAGGGTCATAAACTTAACATTTTAGGCATCTGCAAAGGGGAAATATTCTTAAACAAATATTAAATGGAATCAAGTCATTTAAGTGCTTCCAACTAACTAAAATGAATCTTAAAAACTCTGCAACTTTTGGTAATAAACAAATCTATGGCAAGTTGAATTGGCAAAGGTGTAAAAGAAGTGACAGTTTACCAACATAATTTACTTCATAATTACATACGAATGCACTATAAAAAGTAGTTATAACTAGTCGGTCAAAGATTCCTTCAATCATGGAGTTTAACTATCTATTATTATAATCAAGAAAAAACTCATGTTCATTTATCATAATTAATCAATCACAATCAATCAAGTTGAATCTAAATGCTCTACAAGGTGGGTATTTGATAACTAAACAAGGAACGAAACATAATAGAAACACAACATACAAATTTTTGTTATTTGTTTAACAAATTTTGAAAAAAAAAATACAAACTCCAATAGTATAAACTAATTTTACATAAATGATAACTTTATTTTACTCTAACATCTAATGAAAATTCAATATTTTGAAGTTATTTTTAAAATGCTATTACAAAATGGTAGTACATTAGGGACAAGTAATTTCCCAATTTAATTCAACATCTCAACAAAAGAAACCTAAACCACAATCCATAATAAGATATTATCAAACATAGTGGTAAAATAAAACTAAAAAAAATAAAGAATAAAATGATAGAATTGCAAAATACCTCACCAAATCTAGGTCCACATGCATCTTTATCACCACAAAAAACCCAAGAATTACACAAACAAGGACCCCCATTGCCACGACACATATTCTTACAAGCCATGCAACAATCCTCAGAAGAATTTATCCTAAATTCAGAACCCCATTTAACAGCATCACCCCAAAGTTCCAAATGTTCAATCCCTCTACAACATTGTCCTCGTTCATCTTCTTCTTCACCACTCAACCAATCATCAAAAGCAACCTTTTCATCCACATCCTCCTGCATTGATGAAATGGACGCAGTGTTCGACCTAAAGACCACCGTAAGAAAAAGGTACACCGTTGAACATGAGATTGTGCCTATCAAGAAGAGAACGAGAAGCGTTAATCTACCAAAATCAGAGTCGTTTTGACGACGACCCATTTCAAATTAGAGAGAAATTGAGTGGCTTTGTAATGTTTTGTGATGAGAAGAAGAAGCATCACCACCTTGGTAACTTTTCATGTTTTTTCAGGAGGAACTTGCAACAAACGCAAAAAAAATGAAGACGCTTCATTGTTACCATAAACTACCAATTTACTTACAACACGTTTCACCACTTTCCTTTTTTACGGTAATCTATATCTATAATGGGTGCACATCATTTAATTGGTTCATTCGATTTAACCACAATTGAATTAAATATAAAATAAATACATATTCCTTTCAAAATATAAGTAAAAGTAAATTAAAAAAATTGATGAATTCAATTTAAATTTATATTAAATAAATCAATTTTTTTTTAACTACTTTTGTTTATATTTGAAGACAAAATGAGTAAAGTTCAAACAAAATCATCATAAATAAATACAACAAATTGATCATATATAAAAAATAAAAAAAAAATTAAATATATAAACACAACTTTCTTTCATAACCTACACGTTGTTTCTCTTTTCTTCACCGAAGAGAGTGGTTTAGAACCGAATATTTTATCTCAAATCACATTTAAAATTGTTTTTCTTCTCTTTCATCTAAATAAATAATTTTCACACATTTTTTTTTTATTTCATGTTTTTTTCGTAATTTTGTTGTCTTAATATGATATTGTTTTGTTTGTCATTTTGGTTTTTTGTATAGTTGTGGTGTTCTTTTTATTCAGATTGACAAATCAACTTAAATACAATGCAAATTCAATAAATGATTTTAGTATTATCAACCTTATAGTTCTAGAGGCATGAGTATTTCATAAATTCTAAGTGTTGTGAATTTGTTCAAAGATTTATCATTTTCAATTTATAGGAGTTTGAATTGTATTATTTTCAATTGATATAAATTCTACCGATTTGAAAGAATAAAAAATATTTTTTAGTAAAAAAAAAGTGTTTAGCTAGCATGTAATTTTCACAGAAAATGCAACTCCATCAGAACTATTTTACACCTGAAGCAGGAAATAACCTAGTGCATAAAGTGCCAAATTCCATAATTTCTTAAATTTCAGAATCCAATGAGATTTTCAAGCCTTTCTGCCTACTTAATGATCACTCTAATGTTGCATTTTCCAATTATATGACACAGGCAAATGGTCTTCCAATGCAATGCAAATGGAAAGTTGTGTGAAAACACTTGCCTCACAAACAGAAAACTATTAGGGGAATAAGTCCTCGATCTTGAGGATAAATATGGCCCCATTTGAATAAACAATTTATATAGGCGTCTATGGCATAAAAGCTTCCGGTATAAGAGCTTACGCCATAAACTCTTATACTCAATAAACTATTTACATTTAGTTATGTACACAAAGAAGTGATAACAAAAATATGTAATGTCAATGAAAACATCATTAATAGAAAACCCTGGAGTTAGAAACACCTCCAACAAAACAATCATTAATACACCGTACACAGACTTCGAACATCCCATACTACAGTATTTGTATGGTGTAGCAACTGTTGGCATCTACAATAGATGTATGGTGTAGCAACTGTTGAAATCGTTAGACTACGAGAAAAAAGGTCTATCTCTCTAAGATCTAACTTTCTTTACAACTACTACATGGTGCAGTTGATGTAGGAGTTTCATTCCAGACCACTCCTAGTGTTAATGACCATTCAACTAGCAAAAGAAAAATCTCTATTCTATTTAATAAACCAGCTTTTTCGACAGCAAAAAATTCCATATCTGTAGACCTTGTTTTCTTTCTAAAGGAACAGCACCTGCATCTATCTTTCACATTATTCCTCCATATGGGAGTTTTATAAAACTAGGTTTAATAATTACACATCACATGCTTGGCACTTCTCTTTTCATCTCACCACTTTGCAGCACAAAGCCACAAATTGAAGAACTTCAACTGTTCATCCAGAAAAGACTCCAAAATATCTTGGATTGAAATAATCCTTGATTCGTGACAAATTTCCAATCAATCTTATAACTTAGCAATGTTCCATCTCTCCAAACGGCAGGCATCATGACGTCCATAAGCTTCAAAACACACATCCAATCCAACAGCAGCCTCAGTTATATTTAGTTTTGTTCAGACAAATTCGCTGGTGACCGGGTGTGCAATCTTCGCCAAGCATCCCTTAGGGAGAGAAAGAAATATATTAGAGAAAAAGATTTTATTGGGTGCCTCGCTGTGTAATTCATAAAATACAATGCCAATGAGTTATTAGATGGCTTACCTCAATAATAAGACCTAGATCCACCACCGCCACTACCGATATAACTGCTATTACTGTTCATACCCCTGCCAGAATACATGGCCGAATACGAGCTACCACCAACCTAAACCATCAGCAGAATAAAACACAAGAATGTCACAAATATATAGGCCATATATATAATAACACTACTTCCAATTGAGAAAGGGACAGGAACATTACATCGCTTCCACGAGATAAGTAATCCCTACCATAACTTGATGAATAGATAGCCCCATCACTACGACCAAGAGAATCTGACAAGCAACATACAAGAAAGATGTAAAGACAAAACAATAAAAAAATTATGGTAAAAACAACATATAAGATTATTTTAACAATTTTCACCTCCACCGTAACTTGTGTCTTGTAGACTGCTATATGTCTCGTGTGAGTTTTGAATAGATATAGAACTTCTACTGCCACTATATCCCAAACTAGATCTTCCAAGCCTGCCAATAAAAATGTAAGGAATAAGTTAGCAAAGAAAAACCAGATTAGATTTGGGGAAATGCAAGAACCTTGTTTGGATGGAAGGAAACTAACCTATCACCATAAGCCTCTCTATATTTTGAAGCACTACCTCCATAATCATAATCTAAACGAGATCTTGATTGGCGAGCACTAGCATCAGCATATCGTGGAGAAATATCGTCCTGATGAGAAAGAAAAATTAAACAGAATTTCTTTGGTTAAAACCAGAACCAGAACTAAAATAAACAAGACTGTTAAAATGAATGTTTAAAATAGTATTTACTATGGCAGCATAAGGACGTTTTGAGCCAGATAGTGTGTCATAATCACGAGAGCGTCCTTCACGGTAACTTAGATGGAGAGGTGGAGGAGGAGGCCTCTCAAGTCTATGGTCATAGCCATCATCCAGATAATCCCTCCTTGGTACACTTCGAGATGTATTCCTATGTAGGTCAGGGTAGCCAGAGTCACGGGCTGGATATTCTCTATACGATGGACGCCTTTGAGAAGCCACCTGAGAGCCATAATCTGAGGAAACTCTACTTCTTGGAGGTGGTAGATCCACAGCTCGACAATAATCTCTCTTCATGCTGCTTTTTGGATATGCAGCTGATAACAAGACAGTATCATAATATATAATCATAAAGAAAAAGTAATAACAGGAACTCTGCTAGGGAAAAAAAAAAATAATCCATACCGGCCAATCTCCTGTCAAAGGATCTAGCTGGAGGAGTGACTGGCCTAGCTCGTACTGGTATGGATGCGACCGGACGTCTATTTCTCATGCTAGAAGGTCTAACTGGTGGAATGCGATTTCCGAATCTTCTCACCACACGAGCAGGTCGACTCTGTGGTGCAGGTCGACCCCGTGGTGCAGGTCGAAATCGTGAAGGCTTTGCAAATCTTCCAAACTGGTGGCCAGAAAAGTCCCTACGAATAACATATTTTCCATGACTTTTCGAAAGAGGTCTTGACAATCTAGCCCTAACTTTTGCCTGAAAGATGCTGGAAGCATTATAAAATGCTACATTTTAACTGTTGCACAGGTACATCAAATATAAAAACCAAACAGACCTTTTTGTTGCCTTCACCTAACCCTGCACTGGTAATGCTCTCAGCACATTCCACAGCAGCAGCATGCGTAGTAAATGTAACAAATCCATAATCCTTCCTACGAGCACCCGGCATGTTCTTAGCAAGCTCAACCTTTTCAACCTCCCCATATTTCTTAAGAAGACCTCGGACATAATCTTCATCCCATGAAGGAGGCAGTAAATCAATAAATATAGTTTTAACCTGAAATTCAGTTACACTTGATCAGCTACACAAAAAACAAATGACAATTGATCAACCTATATGAAGCACTGACACTCTTGGGTTTAGGTGTGTCCATGTGTCCGACAGACACACACTCATACAACAACATATAGCACGTGGCACACACCTCAGACAAATGTTCCCAAAAAAAAAAAAAAATTTCTTCGCTTTGACATACCTCCGACACAGCTATAATGAGAACAAACATTTTTTCATTAAAAAATAGAAAGGAAAAAAATATATTTTAAAAGTACTTTAATTCGACATTTGAAAAATGTTGCATATGCATATTTTCCCACATACATCTTCATCTTTCTATCGATGTCCTATATTTTGCCCATTAGCGGTACCTACATGTTTGTATCTTAATCTGTCGTGATTGTGCATCATAGTAATCAACAAATTGAAGTTATAGTAAGTATTAAAATTTAAAAACCAATGACCATCTTGTGATTCTTGTCCAACCTCCAAAGTAAACTAGGTTCAATCGGTATAAATTTATGAAATTTATGAAATTAATCAATCTTAAAGCAAACCCACAACGTTCTTTTTATGAGCAGTCAGTGGAAAAATAAAATCATAATATCACATCACAACATAGATGTGTACGGAGTGCCAATATCCCAATTCTCAAATGCTTCAATGTGATCGAAGAACCATGTTTTGCAGGTTCTATACATCAGCCCTTGACAAAAGCAAGCAAAGGAGATCCAAAAATATACCTGTGCCATGATTTCATCACCCTGGTCAACAAAGAAGTCTGCAAAGGAAACCTTTGCAGGCTTATCAACTCCAAAAACAATTTCTCTCTTCTGCAATTGCTTGTAGGCTTCCTTAGCATCTGACCAGATTGAAAATTCCAAAAATGCAAATCCACAGTTCATTCCCTCATTGCTACCATCTTCTACTAAAGTCAAATCCTTGAAACTTTCAACTCCATAATGTTTCAATTTCTCCTTTAACTGGCATCAGAAGTTTCATTAACAGTTAGAAATGAGGGCCTTGAAGGATGCAAGAAATAGACCCAAAAAAAAGACTTACAGCTTCCTTTTTCCATGTCTTGCATATGTTATCTAAATAGAGAGTATCACTGTCCTGACATGGAGTGATACCACATTGTTTGCCATTAATCTGAAATTGTAGTAATGAAAACATATGATTTAATACACTGCAAATTGTAAATCTGCTCTAACCATGAGAAGATCAAAGATTACCACTGGATTTTTTAGCTCCGCCAATGCTCTTTTCACTTGTTCGACAGTTTCGAAACGCAATAATGCGAATCCCTTGTTCCTTTTAGTCTGAGGATTCATCATCAGCCTGACTTCAGAGATTTCCCCAACTTTACCGAAAACCTTCCTCAGATCATGCTCTGTCGCATCCTTGTCTAGGCCCCCGACAAATACTTCAAATTCCTTCTGCTTCTGCCTCTCCTTTCTAACACCGTGTTCCTCTTGCTCCACATCAGCCATATGCTCATGCTCGTTCTTGTCACCAGCATGCTCATCATCACCAGCATCAGCATCATCACCCTCAACTTCCTCATAAACATATTCAACTTCTTCATCACCCGTATCACACTCCTCTTCATCCACGTACTCTTCAGGTTCTTCCTCCACTTCATCTACCACCTCCTCCTCCTGACCCTCATCTTGTTCAATTCCCCGCTCATCATAGTCAACACCAACATACTCCTCAGGTTCATACTCATGGTAATTATCCTCCAAATCTAAGTGCTCATCTTTTTCATATTCATCTATGGACTCCTTAACCTCCTCTCCGTCGTCTGCCATAATATTAAATATTTAAAACCATCCCAATCAAAACACTCTCAACTTTCCCAACATTATAGTACTTATTAAATTAGGGTAATCCATTTTCCACAATCAATTCACCATCTCAAAATAGAGGGAAAAACTAGAACAAATTACAAAAACAAAACTTGAAAGTATATACATCCCCATATGCAATAGCTGTTAATGTCACATTGCCAAAATAACAAAATTATGAAAGAAAAAGAAACAATAAGGTGTAGTACCACTTAATCATGATCCTTCGATAATGTCGTCAATCGCAGATTGCAGAAAATAGCGATTTGTTCAAATTCCACTATCCTACATTGCTATAGCATCTATTTGATAATATTTTGTACTAAATAGTGTATAGCGGAACAATAGCAATTTGTTCAAATTCCACTATACTACAATGCTAGAGTGCCACTATACCCACTATTCAACTACACTCTGGTCAAGGGCTTGTGGAATATGCCATGTACAGATTTCTTGCGACATTCACTATCACCAATAGTCTCCCAAAACAATCAATATTCATAAGACAACAAAAACAGTAGAGCACTTCCATACCAATAGACAAGTTTTCATAACCCAAGTTCACTTGATAATCATCATTAAAATGTAACATAAGAAAAAATTTAACTTTAGATAAAACCCATGCCACATAACAGCCACAAAATCCATCATACATGATTAAAAGCATTGCATATACATAACGAATGAAAAAATTCCACACAAAAAAAAAAAAACATTAAAAAATAGATAGGAAAGGGGACTTACTTTCCACCACAACCAAACCATTGGGCAGCGTCTCTGGAGCCAAATTGTTTGTATCAACGGTGTTCTCTTCCACCACAACATCAGCAACAGGAGATTCTTGATGATTCTTGACAGGATCAGGTTCAGGTTCTTGCTGCTGATTCTGAATTGCAGCTTTTGAAGAAACCCTCGTTTTCCTCGCCGCAGCACCTCTTTTTACCACATTCGGAGCCATTGTTCTTTAACCTAATCGAAGAAACGAGGTTCCCAAAATAAAGTATTATTCGGATCAGAATACGCTAATATAAAAATCCGAAATTGCAGAAGATGAAATAGTTCGAAACCTATAATACTACGGTCTTGATATGAAAAAAGAGAGAAAATTGAGAAGCGGTAGAAGGATTCTATAGAAAATAGGAACCAACAAGACGCAAAAAATAATTTGAGAGATTTTAGGAACTACTTTAAAAAAGTTTTCAGAACTAACTAAAAAAAAGTTAGTAGTTGTTTATATTATTAATTCTTAAACTATCTCAACAAATATTTACTTAATATATTATTAATTAATTAAATAAATGTATATAGAAGAATTTAATCTCTTATTTTTTTAAATATTTTTTTCTCGAATAACTTAAGAGCTACACTCAAGTGTGGAGAAGTAAAAATTTTAAATTCAAATTTTTGCACATTACCGTGCTAATAGTATCAATTGAGTTGTCTTTATAGAACTTTTTTTCCAATAACTATTCCCCTAAATAAACACTACAAGATTATTTCATAATAGTTGATTTATTTGTAAAAAACATTATCATAAAATAATTGAAATTTTTAATTTTAATTTGAAATAAAATATATTTTTACAGTTAAAACATCTAATTAATGTTACATACAAAGCTTCTAATTTAATAGTATTCACTTTATATTTATTTATATCTTGATAAATATAATTTAATTAAAATATTATTATCTCTTTCATTTATATATTTTTATTAATATATATATATATAAAATGGTAAAATAAATAGATTACAGTGAAGAGGATGAACATAAATTAATATATATATATATATAT
>JBBPBQ010020321.1:2976420-2995180 GCA_037974755.1 Cicer yamashitae | reverse complement strand
TCATAAAAAAATCAATAGATTTTTTTTTTTTAGATAGCACGCATCTCACACTGATTAAGTAATTTATACTTTGATGTAAGTATCTTATCCTATCCTATATAAAATAAAAATTAAACTTTAAAATGAGTATTGTAATATTAAGCCAAACAAGATATGTTTGGATTGATTTATTTAAGCTTATCTTGTGAATCTATTTTAAAGAGTTTATAAAAATAACTTATGACATTCCTAAGCTATTTTCAATTAATTTTTATAAATTATCCAACATAATTGATAAAAAAACTTATAGTTTATATAAATACAGTTTTATTTTATTTTATCTTGTGTTATAAAAATAACTTACTAATAAGTGCTTATGATATAAATTGTTTATTCAAACAAACAAATACCAGTTAATGGGTTAATTATTGTCATCCTCATTCTTTTATAACACCACATTTTTTCAAAAGTTTACTTAAAGAGGTTTATTTCAATATTTTCTATTAAAAAAAAAATAGACAAAAAATATTTCCACCGGTGGTAGCCAAATAAATTAATTATTTGAGAATGTAGATTATCATTTTCAGTTAACAAGCAACTCCTTTATAGACGACAAATACAATTCTTCCATTACCAGGATTACATCAGATCAGATTTTAGTGCAGTCATAACTTCGTGATTACATGCAATTACATTATGTCAGTCATTTGATCAAGATTATATGATTTAAATTGAAATTTTTTTATTTAAAAAAATCAATATTTCTTAATATTTGAATCGTATAATTTTAATTGAACGATGGAAAACTATGTGACTACATGAGGTCTCGTTGCATGTAATGCAAATTCAATTTCAACATTGGGCGTGTGATTAAAAGTGCCAAGCTACTGGCTACATTGACGCCACCTTGGTTATTTTTTCCACATTAAAAAATGAGTGTGTCAGAAAAAACGGAGGTGTTAATATTTGTTCGCGTTAATTGGACTATTTCCTTAAACTTTGAAAAACTGAGGCCCAATTTGATATGTTTTGGGGAAAAAAAATGCTTGAAAGTGTTGTTGAAAAATTACACAGAAAAGTTGGCTGTCAAAGAAGCTTTTCATTTTAGTTCATAATAATTTGTATATTAAATAATCAAAGTACTGAATTAATTTAAGTAACAAGAGACATAATCAATACTCTACCTATATTTTATACTTATTTGCCTCAAGTTTAGTAACTGACATGATTAAGGCCTACACAGGATCAGTGACAAACAACGGTTGGTAGTGTCACTACATGGATCATCAAACAAAGTTTTTAGGTTAAAAACCATCTTTCTTATGAGGCATTTGAACTTGTGCTAGGAAATGAAGACAATTTTGCATTCAATCTTGAACAATCTTTAAAGAACAATGCTCAGAAAATTATATCCAGCATTACTCAACTATCACCTGCAAGACAAAAAATACATTAAAACTTGGTAACCAGAATCACAATTGGATACAAATTACAATCTGGTATTTATGGTCTGTTTATGTGGTGAAAACATTTTCTATTTTTTATTTTTTAAAATTTGTGTTAATTTTATTTATTAATAAGGAGGTAAGATACTTTTTAAGTGAACAATTAGTCTACATTTCTAAAATCAATGAAAATGTCAAAAAAAACGTTTTCATTATTTCCAAAAAATGCCTCTTCATTGACCGGCATTTCACAATGGTTAACTTCAAGAGTCTCTCCTCAAGATAAAACGAATATACATTTTAGAAAATGAAAACACAATATTTTCACAAAGTAAATGGGGCCAAATTTATCAAAAATTTGCTGCATTCCTTTCAGTTATCAACAAAGACAAAAGATCTTTGTAGGTAGCTCGGTTGGTGAACTATGAGACATTGAAGGAGGTCCCATGTTCAAACCCGAGAAACTAACATAACCACTAATTTATTAAGATTTACTTATAAGAAAAACATCATAGAAAAAGGACTGTTAACTAGCAGGAGAAACTAAACACAGAAAACCAAATCATTTCTTACCATTCTTCTTATTCATGAAATGGCGTGAGATCAATGTTAAACTGCTTCTTCCCTTTGCTTACCCTCTACAATTAATCAAGTTGGTGTTAAATCAAATATACATGCTCAAAACTCAACGCAAAACGGAACATTCAAATTGTTTTTATCTTTCTGCTGTAAAAACAAATGCATTGTCAATATCACTCTGTGTGCACCATAGTCTATAAATTGGATTTTATATTTATAATTGGAAAAATTAACACATCCTAGACCCTAGGGGAATCAAGACTAGTTCAGTTAGATTATTTAAAAATATATTATGCAACCTAAAATCATAAACTTCAAGCAATAACTTACAGAAATAGCTATAAGCTCTTCAAGTAGCTCCTCCAAGTGGCGCAAAGGCTGTCAAATAAGGGGATTTTGTATATAGTTCATTAAATGCTCTATTTGACTTAAATATACTGAGCATCAAAACAAAAATAAATGTCGAGGAAACGGTGTTTTATAAATCAGAACAGCTATATGATAAGCACCAACTCACCCACTGCGTTGGACCATCGACGGGTGCATTCAGCGGATCATCATGCACCTGAAAATCCAATAAATCTTTTACCCTGAACCACTATTGTTTATAACAATACTAACAAATTATAGCTATCCTTTGTACCTCCATGAAGATACCATCGACCCCAACAGCAACTGATGTCCTTGCGATGCAAGGTATTAGTTCTCGAAGACCTCCACTTGCAACACCTCCTCCATCCAACTATAGATGAAACTATTATGTTAATCCAACCAAGAGTAATGTTTTGAGAAAGTTATTTAAAAGCTGGAATCAAAGAAGTCAGATTTAATAGTTGGATTCAAGGTAAAATATACTTAAAGATCATGGGAGACTCCAATTTACAGAGAAAACAAAATAATGTAATATTACTAATTTACTATAGAGAAATGATTTTTGTACAACTAAAATTTGACAACTTTCGTGAAAACTTTTTAAGTGGTTAATGAAGTTCAAATAAGTGGTTAATAGATAAACCAGGTGTCGAAACAAAGGAGAAAATATGTGAAAGAGAACTGAAGAAAAAGAATTATCAGTGGTAGATAAAAATTGATCTGATGCGTTTTTAAATGCAAAATACTAACATAAACTATGGTGATAACTAATAAGGCACCATGAATCCAAATTTCTCACAATTATTGCCAACACCAACATTTCAGCAATAGAAGTTAATTACACCCTTTTTGTGATTTTCAGAAGCAACACAGGCTAAGAATATAATAAACAATAAAGGGTTGCAAAGCCATGTTCCTAAGTTTGTATCAAAAAAACATGGGAATTAAATTAACAACATTAACCAAACCTTCTTTCCAGCAGGTTGTTGTAGCGAATGTGTTATATCAGCTACCTGAGACAAAACACAAAACTGAGTTTCCAGAAAATAACCAGCAGAGCAGAGAGAGAGTGGCAAGAAACTTCATCAGAGAAAATTTAAAGCAATGCCAAACGGCTGCTTAAGAATAGTTCTCTATGGTGAGGACATAGTGAAGAATGATGTTCAATCTCACTCTATTAAATAGACATGTTGAAGTCATAAGGACTTCAGATAAAGAGAGAAGAGAAAAAATAAAGATTGAATTATGAATATCGTTTAATATGATTGGTGATGATTATTTTACCATGTTAAAAGGTGTCTATAATCTATCATTTTATTAATTAAGAACTGATACATCATACATAGATTCAAAATGTTTATCTTAAAGAGAAGCATATTATAAAAGAAATATTTACTTACAACGGGACAATTGGCTTCTCTCATCCACTCCAGGTTACGTGGATCAACAATCAAATCATCTATATAAAGAAGGAAATAATTTAATCAATCATAAAAACAAAGGAAAATTGATTTCACCGATTGCCGTTTTAATGCAAACTTCAACCTCATGCATAAAAAGACCTTAAACAAAGATGTTATCAACTCACTGTAGCCAAACATTGTTCCTCTCTCACAAACCATCACATTAGGATTTCCGGCTAACCGAACTTTTTCAGCTGAATTTGCCATGACCTATATGTATGAAAATTAAGAATCATATAAATAATGCTAAAAACACAGGGAATATTCATTCTGAAGCTCAAGTCATTGTTAATAATTCATAAATTTGTAAGCAATGAAATCGGAAAATACTAACAGAAGGAGCACAGAACTGGCCCTTCTTGATGTTTATAATCTTCCCAGTTTTGGCTGCTGCAACTAGAAGATCTGTCTGTCATTATAAGCAAATAAACGGAACAGTTTATGTTGGCACGTTTATTAAATTTGATAGCGATAAAATCCAACTATGATGGATATTGAAATTTGAATGTGATAAGTATTTACTTGGCGGCATAAGAATGCTGGAATCTGAATGATATCTGCAACTTTGCCAACTGGTTCACACTGACCAAAGAAAAGATAAATGTGTCAAAGGAAGATAAGGAATCAGAATCTAAAATATTATTACCGCACTCCCCATGAAAGTGTATGTTGCAAAAATCAATTCCATCATTTAATAAGATCAATTCCTATATTATGAAATTGTCAATAAAAATAGGTACTGACCACTGGTTTTCAACTTCAAATGGGCATAATGGAATTGTTAAGGAAAATATAAGCGACGTTAAGATAATCAGGCCGGCACTTAATATAATTCCAAACCAATGGAATATTAAAGCAAAATGCCTTTCAAGTTAGTGTTCCAATATAGACCGATTCCTTTTGTCATGAGTCATCTATTCACATGCATGTGAGGAAAAAAAACATATAAGAAACTAATCTAATCTTGTAACAATTATTTCATTATTTTAATTTTATCTGTGTAGCAGAAATTCCATTCGACTAAGCATCACTTAAAGAAAACCTTATCCGACTTTCTACCTTTGAAACCGACAAATATGTAATGCTATCCCTTCAAACAACATATAACAAACTAGTCAGGTTGGTATGCCAAAAATACCACTATATGGGAGTTTTGAGTTTTGACAATGCAACAAGGCTATGGAATATGAATTCTATAAAATAAATGTGAAACCAATAAGCTTATATTTTGGAAAAGAAAAATGATTTTACCTGGGCAGCCTCGTGGACATCTGTCACTATAGGAATGTCGTATGCTATTTTAACCTTCTCGAGTATCTGAGGGGAAAATAGCAAAATTAAAGAAGGAAATTCATTTAACTAAGACAAAAGAGTTTTATCCAGTGCAAAATTCTGTGATTTAGACGTAGTTAAACATTGTTATGAAGCAATTTACATGTCAAACAAGCATACTAGATGTAAGTTGAATACAGACTTGTACTAACCACTATTAAAGGCCTTAATTCCTCATATACTACAAGATGGCTTAAAATTTTACTGGTGTTAGTGTAGTAACTTTTCCCCTTTGCCTAGAGAAATAACCAGGATTGCAATAGGTGATATTTGACCCTTTGAATCACTGCTATTGCATAACCATTCAAACTCTTAGTATGAAGCACCAACACAAACACCAGATACAACACTAACATTGACACGTTGACATCGAGAATGATTTAAAAAAATGAAAGTGGTTGAGTGTAACTACATGTATCAGGGTCGTGGCAGACATCAAATACGCCTTCAATCTAAGGTGTAGGTGCTGCTTACAAGGGAACCATATGAGACTTCTCAAGGTCCAACCATAAGGTGTATAGATGCTACCTCTGATAACATTTGACTCAAAATTCTCTAGGGATAAGTAGATCCAGAAACAATATCAAGGACAATATTAAGATCCCATATTGGCAGGTATATGGTCAAAGTACACCTTATAATTTATAAGTTATAATGAATTGGATGATCCAATCCCTTCAAGCTTGCTTTTGGGGTTGTGTCAGTATCATACAATCTTCTATTGCAAACCACAAAGTTTCTAAAAAACTTTCCAGAAAACCACTAGTCACATGTTATCAAATAATTAGAACAACTAGGATCCTCAAGATGCAAACCACAAAGTTAAGACAATTAAGTGTTAGAAATATGAACCTTCAATCCCTCAACGATCCCCGGGCCACGAAATGATTTTGATGATGTTCGGTTAGCTTTGTCAAAGCTTGATTTGAAAACCAATGGAATTCCGAATCTGAAAGATACATAAATACTCGAGATCATGTTAGCTATCAATTTAGATAAAACCAAATATCATATCTACTTGCCATTTTACTTTACAAGTTAATTCGCATTACCATGCAAACATTGTACTTTTCATGTTAAAGATCATGACTTCTCAAGTAGTTGTTAACTTTTATACTGACAACGGATCAAAATAAGTCTTTTATTTCATATATAGGAAGAAAAAAGATTTAATTTCACCTGAAAGACTACAAAGTAGTTGGTTTCAAACCTAAGGGTTTTACACAAGTGCCCATCTTTTTAAGACACAAGTACCTACTACCTAGGATTAGTTGTGAACATTAGACTCTAGTTGAATAAGCCACGTAATTAAGTGCTTATCTATAAGCTATTTCTATAATAAAAAATAAAATAAAGTCAAACTATTTTCATATAAACTATAAGTTGTTTTTTAACCTATCCTAGAGAGCTTGTGTAAATAAGCTGAAAATAGTTTATAGACATGTCATAAGCTCACTCAAAAATCTCATAAGTGCTTATGTCAGTAATTAAACTCAACTAATTCAATCCAAACATACCCTAAATTTTAACATATTTCCAAACGCTCATTGTGAAATCAACAAACAACAAAAAGATGTTTGACAACTCCACCAACCTACATTACTAATGCCCTAAAAATCTCCATCTGATCATCAACTTCATTCCCCAATTATGAAAATAAACATAAAACATGAAAGAAAGAACATACTTAGAGGAAATAGTCTTGATGTGTTTAGCCATCCGCATAATATGCTCTTCTGATTCAATCACATTGGGACCTGCTAGCAAGAAAAACGGGTCTGCACCCTATTGGATTCAAACAAACACAACCCATCAGATTTAAAAACAACAAAATTGAATTTTTCCTATGACCCACAAAATTTTACATTCCATAAACTCATTATCAGAAAGAAATCATGAACCTTGAGCTGTTTATACAGCAACGCCGATGGATCCATTTTTTTTCTTTCGAGAAAATGAATCTGCAGGGGAAGGAAAAACACAGAAGCAGTGTTTAAAAAAGATATACTAATATGTGATGTTTTGGACTACATTGTACAACAATGTGTTCACAGAGAGAGAGAGAGAGAGAGAGATCTGTAATTGAAAATGAAGAGAAAGAGTGGAAATGGAGTAACCTCGTAGGTTGCTTGATGGTGAAGATAGAATAAGAATGAGAAGACGAAGAGAAAGAGAAAGATGTTTGTGATGTTGGAGAGTGATTCAGCTACTCAGGCAGCAAAGTCATCGGCTGCGTTGTGACTTGTAAAGAAGAAGATGCCGTGAACTTTTTTTTTGGGGTGCTAAGCAAATAATGTGTCTAGTGAGATTTTCCATTTTTAAATATTTAAATAATGTTTTTTTTTATTTAAGCATTAAATACCACTTAAAATTCCCACACAAAGTTTGAATTTAAGATATAAGATTCAATTTAATAATATTGACATTTGTTAATTGAGTAAAATTTTACGGATTAATATACTAATATGTTATTATATTAAGCATGAAAATGAATTTAATAGATGGTTAATTTATGGAAAAAAATCATGTTACTACACTCCTCTCTTCAAAAAAAAAAAAAAGTTGGCATAAGTTTTTATTTGTTTAATTTGTTTAATGTATTTTGAGGTTCTATCCTTTTAACTTTTAAAAGTGTCAAATTTGGTCTTTTAATTTAACAAAATTTATTGAACTTGTTTCTTTTAGTTGAAATGCACTTAAATAGTGTTCAAGTCAAGTGATGTAGCAAAATAAGAATTAAGTCTATATGATTTGGTAAAACTAGTTGTTGTGTCCCATCTTCTTTTCCAAAACTTATGTAAGTTCTTTTGTTGTTTCTTTTTGTGACATTTTATGGTTACTCTTTTCTTGGATGAGGATGAGTAATTTTATTTGGAACGATGGAATATGATGAAAAGAAATGCTATGATGGATTTAAGCGTAGAACCATAGAGTGTAAGTGGAAAATTGTTGTGGTGGGTTCTAGCCGTGGGTGAAGAAGATGAAATGAGTGGAGCTGGCCCGGTGAGGCATCTTGGCGGTGAAGATGAACTGAAGGCAAAGGCTACATAGTTTTGATACTGGCAGCATTGACAAGTTATTGTTATCCAAATAAGTGTACCAAAATTTTACTTTACCCAAATTATATTAAATGACTCGTGTTTCGTTTATACTATCTTTTATTTTAAGAAAACATTCCATCTCAATATGAACTACTCTACCACTTATTTGACATTGCTAACATAACATCCACTACACCACAGTAACCAAAAAAAGGGTACAGCAACAAATATGAACGAACTGGTTTAATGTACAACAAATACTTGGTTAGCTATATGAACAAATGAGCAAATGATTTAAGCCAAAGAATCGCAATGAGTTCAAATTTCTACAAGCCTAATGAACAAAGTTTGAAGAGTGCGAGTGACAAGTCGAGCATCAACCAAACTCGGCAAGTGGTAAATAGTTTTGAGAATCAAGCAACAACTTTTTTACCCTGCCATAGTTCTACACTTAAAGGAATTGCCAATCGTCCTCATTGGTGCCTGCATCATTGACAAGGTTCATACCAAGGGAATCATCCTCTTGAAATCTAGTGTTGTTATCACCCGATACAGAACTACTTGTGACTTGCATTGGGAGACTCCTAGATTGAGCTACAGTGAATAATGGTGCCCCATTTGATTCTTCTGCAAGCTTAGAAGCCCGAGAACAGAAATCGTCAAAATCATCTGTCAGACAACATTGACAAAGTGATGTCAGTTAACAGAAAAGCTTAGATATTAGTCCAACTACAATTCAATGTGTGAAATTATGCCGAAAGTAACTCGCAAACCTTTGTCTCGACAGTAAAATCCAATAGCCAAAGATGGATCAATCGAATCTAGAGGCATGTGCCTGATAATACTGTTGAGAGTTTTTAAAAGTTAGATATAAAGACGAATTAACAAATTATAGTTGATATTATAAGAAAATCAATATTGGTGGAAAGCTTACTTGCAGTGATATGATGATGTATTAGGCTCTTGAGTATCCACATTAATATTAACAACCTGAAAATAATTTAAGATGTACTTAGTGAGCTGTGAATCTTCACCTATCAAGCTCTCTTGTAAACCTATAAGAGAGAGGGAAAAGGGAAGCGGGGGAGAGTAAAAGTGGATACATGCACATTTATAAGGTGAGTAGGTAGTAATAATTTTTTTATATTGTATACCGGCTTAACATCATGTGGATCAAGGTAGATTGCCTTTTCATTCTGAACACCAATAATATATGTTGAGGCACCTGGTTTTCCACCCAAGATTCCAAGGCTCTGGGGAAATTTAAAAGTTGACTGCAACAATGGAATATACCTGACAACCGTTTATAAATGCAACTGATCAGGGATCACACTATCATGAAAATTGAACTACTTTCAAATCATACTTTAAAAACTTCATGAGCCAACATTCAAAAAAGACAACTACAAGACTATAATATTACGTGCATCCATCACACCAGATTATTATCTCTGTTGTGACCTAACTCATTAGACAAAGATAGAGAAATCAATCGTGTTACATCACAAAGGAGATATACTTCAAGTTTGAACCCAAAAGATGTGTTTCTGTAAGGCAGATGATGTATAATTACAACCTAGAAGTTGTAGCTTTGGTCATTTTTTAGACACTTGTTATTAAAATGTAATGCAAATTTCTATCTTTTTTATTGGCTTATTTGATTTAAGAATTAATATAAAGGAAATTCTCTTTATGGATTACCACTTCTATTATGTAAAAAAATCCAAATAGGCATGGAACACATATTAAAACAAGCATAAGAATATAAAAAGGTCCAAATGTGAATCAATAATAATAATAATAATAATAATAATAATAATAATTATTATTATTATTATTATTATTATTATTATTATTATTTATTTTTGACAAAATGTTAATTAATTATTTGGTACCATAGAACCTTGAAAATGTTACACACCTTAGATTGACTTTATCAAGTCCAAGAACCAAGGGAACCAATAAAAGTAGAGGTGTCCAAGGAACTAGGCCCCTTGAAAACTCAGAACAGCATCTGGAGGCATCTTCAATGCAGACAACCGGTGCTCCACCCCGCTCCCCATCTTCATCTCCCGAAACAACGTAAATAGCCATCGGAAGTGTTTGTTCTCCAATTTCATTTGTCCCCCTTTGGTTTCGAGCTAGAACTTCCCATGTGCGACACATAGCATATGGTCCCACCCATGACCCAACAGCTAAACCATAACCTTTACCAGCTTGAAGAAGATTATGGATGGAAAAAGCAGCAGCCTCCGAATCACCAAATAGTTGCAAGATGTCAATATATTCTTTATCTACTGGCTGTAAATTATTTAAAATATATATATATATAATAATGAGTTAACCTAATGGCATTATACCTCAACACAAAGCAGAACATATAAGGATGTTAACACAAAAAGAACAAAAAGAAAGGTATAAAAAGAACAATCTAATTTATGACATATTGCATACCAATCAACTGACCTTGTCAGTAGTTTTTCTCCACGATCTACCTAGTTTATGAAAAAGTAATGCCTGTATATGAGGAAGCGGTATTATTAGCATTGTTTCGAAAGGGAAAACAACCAGAGATTTTAAGAAGGTAAATGTGACAAAAACTTTGTCAATAAACAAACATTAAATAGAAAGCATAATACCTGAGCAACAAGCATCTGACTGCTTCGAAGCATACAACCCCAATTAACATCACTTGTATACTTAGAATCTTCAATTGCATCAAAGCCTATAAGGTATGTATATTAAAATTTGTTAGTCTACTATCGCTATCATTTAAACATTGCATAAAAAGGTAGTGTACATTTAACAGACCTTTTCGGTATGTTACTAATATTTTTGAGAAAAAATCTTGCTCAAATGCTGCAAACACATTACGAGTATCTACATCTCCAGTTGATTCTTGCTGTGAAATTTTATGGCAGACGCCTAGAAGCCACACATCACCATCAGAGCACAAAATGTCAGTCCTGCTTGACCCTAGAACACGCTCCTGAAATCTCCTCATTGAGCCGCCACTAACGACTTTCCTCACAGCAGCTGCCCACCCGCTATTTCGAGAATGAACTGCTTTCTTTTCAGAAGCAGATGATTCACTATATGTTTCATCGACTGAAAAACCAGATGTAAAGAAGGTTGACCATAAGGAAGCCTTGGGAAACTTACTATCACTAGACCCTGCCTTTGAAGAGGCGGGCACTTGAATATTATCTACAGTATCGGTTGAGCTTTTAGCAGAACATTTCGCAGCAACAATCCTTTCACAAAAACTCTTCAATACCATTATGAAGCCACATAAAACACAAGATTTGGCTCATAGAAGCAAGCCAAGTTTTTGCCAATATCTGCAAGTAAAGAGGCGAATAATGAAACAAAGAGCCAAAGATATAAGCTCGTTATTATTCATCGACAATTAAATATTGTAAAGATACATCTTAAGAACAAACGCAAAAAGCTTTTCTTAAGCTAAGCTAACATATTCTTCAGCTACCCTGAACTGACATCATAATCTGCATTTTTCACCGATGTAAAGTTGGAAAACTGCCAACACAAGATAGTTCAACTGATTAAAAGGATCCAAACACCAAACACTTAAATAAAACAGGCCAACACGGCACCATCAAGTAAATACTAGTAATAATTTCAGAAAATATAAGTAATTGAATATCATGTATCGGTGTCAGACACGTGGCAAACATCAAACATGCCTACAATTTTAAGCCCATAACATAACTTCCTTTGCATCATGAAAGTAAAAACGTTCCTATCAATGAATAATCAATCAATAATTAACATAATGCAACTTTCATCAAGAATCATTGATAAAAAATATATATAATCCCCAAATCAACTTTCTTTTTAATTGCTCCAAATCTACATAACCATCTTAGATAAATAAAAAAATACACACATTACACATACACAAAACTAAATCCCAGAATCATTGATATCATCACACATGTTGTAATTTCACAAGAGCTTAAAAGATAACAACAAATAAGCAGCAAGAAACTGTGCATCATCCACGACAAAATTTGAAAGCAGAATAAACAAAAAAAACAAAAAAAAAGAATCTTGCAGAGAACCCAAATTGAATTATTTTCAAGGCGTATAAATCAACGTTGATGAAAGAAACTAAAGAATCTTAACGAGGAAAACGACGAATCTTGGGAGGAAAATATATAATTTTGAAATAAAGGAAATTGACATGGGGATTTGAATGAGAAATTGAAGAAAAGGGAAGCGTAGCGTACGAGGATAAGGTTTTGTAGATGAGAAAGATGATGAAAAGTTGAAGAATTTGGATCCTGAATTGAATTGATTCAACTCAGCTATGAGGCTTGTTTCGGACTCAATTTCTTTCTTTCTTTCTTTCTTCTGTCTCTCAACTTTCTAGGTATAAAATATGTTTTAAAGTGAGTTTATTTATCATTCCAATAGAATATGGCTGTGTTTGGTTTAAGAGAAGAGAAGGATGAATTTTAATGGAAAGGGTGGGAGGTGACGTAAGGAGAGACAATATTTGATATAAGGGTAATGGAGGAATTTTAAATGATTTATTTGTTCTCTCTACTATTTGATTTATTTTATTCGACTTGCGTCAAAAAATTATTTTTATTGCATTTAACTTCAGTTGGTAGAGCAAAAACTATTTTATTAGAGGATTTTATTTTTCATCTTCTTCTTAACAAATGAATTAAATACATTTCATCTAAAATAATTACTTTAGTTTATCTATTTTCAATTAAATATATACGAACTCAATTCCTAAACTTTGAAATAAACATAAAAAATTTAATGATATTTCCACTCTTCCCTCCCCTCCCCTTCAAACTCCTCCCACCAAACAAAAAGCAACACTAACTTAGTACATTCACACACGAAAAATTAGATAATAAGATATGTGAAATACTGAGAGATACTTTTAAGAACTTTTTAATATATATAAATATTAATTCGTTAAAAAGTTATATGTAAAACAAAATTTTGAAGTCGTGTATTTAGTATTTTAGAGTTGTAAAAATTCAAATTTTCTACTTAAAATTTCTTTTTTGTTTTGGTAACCAGTGCTCTTAAGATTAAGGGATGTGCAAAGGATAAGTTAAATCGGATTTGATGTGTCCCTTATTCGATCCCAACATTTGATCGGATCAATTTTTAGACCTTAACTTATTCTTTAATCCGACCAAATGCGATGAGTTGCAGGTTCAATAAAAACATGATGAAATAAAGACGAGGCTGGATTGGTCCCAAGATGAGACGTCAAATATTAATCCTTAAACAATTTTTAGAAAAAAAATAATTGAACATAGAGTAACTCATAACAAGTCACATATGTTTACCACTTGTCAATCCATTCAAGAATAGTAACTCATAACATTTTTTACAAATACTAAGTTAGTGATCTTGTTGGTAATTTTTTTTAGAGAGAGTGAATCAATAATCAGTTGTCCTTAAAGTAATTTTCGAGGAGTAACCCGTAAACCCTGTCGTTTAATACAGTCAAGTTGTTGAGGATGCGACCACTACTAGGCTAGATTACAAACATAATGTTTTTACAGGTTTATCTGAATAACTCTCGCAAGAATGTGTTTACAAATCCATGCTTTCATAAAGTGAAATATCTATCAGCACTTAGATAAAAACAATAGGGGTAAGAACAAGAGTGCAGCGTTGTATCGTGTTTTTTTTTTTTGCAGTATTGTTGTTGTGTATTTTATAATGAAGATTGTACGTCCTTTTATAGAGAAACTTTTGGTTTCTAACTGTTGTCCTCATTGCAACAAATCAGCATGAATCATGACATTTTTGTATCAAATCTTCAAATATTGATTCACCATTAAAACTTATCCAAATATGTTCTCGTAATTGATTCTACGTATCTTGATATGGAAACAAGAAGAGTAGAGGTTGCCCTGATCAAAGAATGTCACACAATTATTCAGACAGATAACATATTCAATATGTTGAGTAGGGGTAAACAAATTTGACTTCTTCAAAGTGTTGATTTTTTGTCAGAGTGTTAACTTTCTATCAAAGCATTGACTTTTTATCAAATTGTTGACTTTCTATCAGAGTCAAACGATCAAGTGTTTGTCACACTTATAATAGTCAGACGATCAAATGCTTGTCACACTTATCAGAGCTAGACAGTCAAATGTTTGTCACATTCTTAGATGCAGAATTATCATAATGTTGCTTGCAAAAACAGAATCACCAGAAATGCATTCATCAAACTTATAATATGATGTTTAGAGCAAAGTTTTGGTGTTCCTTTAGATTGTCCAATCATTAGATGATGCAACATAAAGTCATTTAACATTACGTGATAGGGGAACAAGACACTTAAGTAAAACCATTAGTACTTCAAATTGTTCCCACAAAATAATTTTTGTTATCATCAAAACAAAACAAGTAAGGGTCATAGTTTTTCAAACCAACTTGGTTCTAACATAAAGGTCACTCACTCCATTATATTAGTGAACCTAATAGTAGACTATTAATATATTTGTAAGTTACAAGAATTGTGTTGTATGAATAGGACTCATGTGAGTTTGTAAGGACTGGGAATGAGAATAGGTTGGGCCGAGCTAGGCTTTGCTAAGCTTGAGCCTAGCTTGTGACCTGTCATAGACTTACTTTTTAGGCTTGAGCATGGTCTTGATAGAAGTCTGGTATGGCCTGTTAGTCTACTTAAAAACCTATTTCATTTTAACATTTTGAATAAGTAATCAAACATATTTATAAATAGATTAACGAGTTAATTGTCAATGAAATTAAGTTCTATTTTGATATTTAACATCACATTTTGAAGAATATGATTTTATATATATCCTACTTAAATTATATTTTATAATAATACGTTTAAATATGTCAAAAATTAAATAAGGTTAATATGTGTAAATTACTAAAAGGCCTAAAAAGCTTATTATGTGCCATGTAGCCTGACCTTTTTAATTAAATAGGCTTTTTTTAGAAGACTTGACCTTATCTGTTTAGAAAAAAAAGTCTGGTCTGGCCTGGGCCTGACGTAGGCTAGGCCATAGGCCCCTGTCGATCGGTCTGACATATTCTCATCCCTAGTAAGGACGCACCTTGATGAATACAATCCAATACTCTCATATTCTCTCTTCTCTATTATTTTTTCTCCCATGTGCTCATTCTTCTACACTTTATTTACCTTTAGTTTAGATTAATTTTATCATGTTATCAACACGATACTCAATCATATGAGTGATGACATAATCAACTTAGAGGTTTTATTCTACGGATATTTATTCTTTCTAAAAAAAATATCCTTATTATCTTTAAATTCTCACTTTTTTTTTAATTTCAAATGTATTTTATTTTGAATAATTTATGATGAACAAATAAACAATTTATCTTAATTTGATTTATTTTATAGTTATTTAGATAAAGTATATATGTATGATTTATAGAGTTTTATTTGTTCAAGCAAATTTTGTGTCCTCATTTACTTATATGCGAAATGTTGTTTTTGATATATGCATATGATGATACAAAAGGTAAATAAAATCTTTAGAATATCTATTATTTGATTTTATTTAGATGATTTTCTTTACGTATTATGATTGTTAATTATTGATTCAAATGAATCAGAACAATTAAAGACATATTATTGTAAACTTGAAGTTAACATATCTTATTAAAATTGTTGTTGGCAGAACCATTAGGCCATTCCAAATCTATCATGATGTAAAAAGTAATTACAAATATATGTGAACATGTGTTGAGGTACCAGAAGATTCTTCAATTAAATAACTTTTGTGTATTATTAGTTCCAATGAAAGTTGACAATTTGAGGGAATGAGTCTCTCTCAATTTTAGAATGTATATGAGGTGATATTTTTAGATTTATACATTGAAGTATGTTGGTTGTCAACTCACAACCAGAAGTTTGTGAGATTATTGTCTTAGCTAATTTGACTAAGAGTTCATTTTTCTCATAAGTATTATATTGGAATTGATATTGAACATCATATAACATAAGTTTATGCATAAATATGGAATTGAAGAACTATTAATTAAACGTCTAATGTTGATTTTAAGATCAATACTTATGAGATTGTATCTTCCAGTTTTTACCTGGGAACAAGCAATATATGTCGATAGGTTGATTCACATCAAGCCAATGAGTTACTACATGTAAGTCATCCCCTTAATTTATTATCAATTTTGGGTTAGTAACCTAATACTCCTCATCTAAGATATTGTTTTAGATGTGTTGTGTATATTTCAATTGTTCCAATATAATAGATTAAGATGAGACATAAATGAATATTGAGAAGACATATTGAATATGAAATTTCCATTTTTGATAGAGTATATTAAGCCAACTGATGTAGCTAAATATCACTACAAGGGGGGTTGAATAGGGATTTTGGCGTTTAAAAATAATTTAAAGAGTTTATGAGTTTCTGTCTTCTCAGTGAGGATGCGAACTGGAAAATGGATTTTTAAACTTTTCAAATGAAAGCAGAATAAATGCAAGGAAAATGTAAAGAGATAGACACACAACTTTTATACTGGTTCACCCAATGATGGCTACGTCCAGTCCTCACACCCTTGTGAGATTTCACTAAAACAATCAGATCAACCTCTCAAGCTTTGTGTATTCTCAAGCTTCACCAAGCTTACAACTGAGTTTCAAATATTTTCAAGTACAACTTACTTGAAAATTACAAAGTGATAAGAGTATGATTGCTTTCTCTTTACTTAAACACTTTCTAAAAGGATATTTCAAAGATCTAGTGTATGAGTGTAGAAAGTGTAAAGAGAGGATGGCTATTGCTTATGATAGATTTAAGATTTTAATCCTTTTTCTGCAATGTTGTGGTCTATTTAATGAAGAAGAGCTTCCTGCCTTTTATAGAGTCCTTGACAGCTCTTCCATGTGTTAAACATCTTCATGACCGTTGAGGAGGATGCATCAAATAGTCCAATGGTCTTTGAGCTGAAATTACAGAACTGCCATCCAGCTATCCTTGGACCTATGCTGTCCATCCTCAGCCTAGTCATTGGACTTTGGTCTTGTGTAGCCTTTTACTTTTTTCATTCTTCAAGACTTGTGACTTCTATTTTGAGTTTGTTTGAAGTTGCCTTTCTATATATTGACTTTGCTTTATTTTTCCAATCATCCAAGAATGAAATATAGGGCTGCCCTTAGCCTTTGCACATGGGATGGTGTTTTGCAAACATGTGACTATTTTGAATATTCATACGTTGAACCATTCTTGAACCTAGTACAACTGGCCTTTTGATTTCTTTTGATCAAATGCTTTATATAATTATTTATTCATGTTGTTTTGACTTCCTTTGATGAATTAAGAACATTATTTCCGCGAGGATGGCTATTCAGCTTGAAGACCCATCCTCTGACCTATCCTCCAGCTTGAACAATTAATGTACTAACCCAGATTTTTCTTCCTTTTGATCTAATTGAGAATTAACCTGTTTTCTTATAATAATTCACTCAAAAGCACAGATTAGTATTAACCACAATCATAATCTTTAAACAATTTTGTTATCATTAAAATCATTTGAGAGATTGTCTCAACAATCTCCCCCTTTTTGATGATGACAAAATTCTTTAGATTATGATTTTTAAATATGAATGCATGATGCGAATTAATGTTTATGCTCCCCCTGAATTAAGTGAGTAAAAAAAATTTTAGTTCTTAAAAAAATATTACTCCCCCTGAATGTATGCCAGAAATATGAAGAAGGTAAATAAAGATCATAATGATATTTCAAACCAATAATGTTATAATGGCATAAACCTTAAGCATAGTCATTTCACAACATAGAACAACAAAACATTAATCAAAACATCATAATCATTCTCCCCCTAAATTTGGCAGCAGCAAAAAAATAGGAATGATAAGGCTACTCAGGAGAGGATGGTTCATCAGAGGAGGAGGATGAAAAAAAAATAAAAACAATAAAAAATAAAAATAAATAAAATAAAAAATAAAGATAAAGATAAAGATAAAAAAATAAGGAATAGAAAAATAAGAGAAAAAAATTTCTTAACCAATTTTAATCAGAGATTGATGCATGTGTAAAAACAAACAGTTTTTCTAAAATAAATTCAAATTGATCCTCCTGAAGAGGTTGGACATGTAACCGTTGGAGTCATGATGATGGAGGAGACAAGTTAGGGGCGTGGTGTAACAGACAGTTGTGGCATTAAATGTTGGACGGAAGAGGAGGCGTGCGCATTAAATGTTGGACGGAAATCGTCTGCGCATTAAATGTTGGATGGAAGCCAAGGAGGCCGCTCCACACAGACTGGCCAATGGAAGAGGAGGCGTGTGGGACACGCGTGTTTTTGGAAAACGGCAGTTTCAGCCGTTGTAGCATTAAATGCTCACGTGGAACAAGGGGACGGCGCCACATGGACGGCCCAATGAGAAAGGGAGCGCGTGCACGCAAGGTCTGGGCAATTAAATGGCAGAAATACCAAAATGGACTCTGTGTCCTCTGGGTTCTTTCCATCCTCTAAACTCTAGTCCTATTTTCCTTTTTAAAA
>JBBPBQ010020321.1:2952117-2976410 GCA_037974755.1 Cicer yamashitae | reverse complement strand
CTTTGTGTATTCTCAAGCTTCACCAAGCTTACAACTGAGTTTCAAATATTTTCAAGTACAACTTACTTGAAAATTACAAAGTGATAAGAGTATGATTGCTTTCTCTTTACTTAAACACTTTCTAAAAGGATATTTCAAAGATCTAGTGTATGAGTGTAGAAAGTGTAAAGAGAGGATGGCTATTGCTTATGATAGATTTAAGATTTTAATCCTTTTTCTGCAATGTTGTGGTCTATTTAATGAAGAAGAGCTTCCTGCCTTTTATAGAGTCCTTGACAGCTCTTCCATGTGTTAAACATCTTCATGACCGTTGAGGAGGATGCATCAAATAGTCCAATGGTCTTTGAGCTGAAATTACAGAACTGCCATCCAGCTATCCTTGGACCTATGCTGTCCATCCTCAGCCTAGTCATTGGACTTTGGTCTTGTGTAGCCTTTTACTTTTTTCATTCTTCAAGACTTGTGACTTCTATTTTGAGTTTGTTTGAAGTTGCCTTTCTATATATTGACTTTGCTTTATTTTTCCAATCATCCAAGAATGAAATATAGGGCTGCCCTTAGCCTTTGCACATGGGATGGTGTTTTGCAAACATGTGACTATTTTGAATATTCATACGTTGAACCATTCTTGAACCTAGTACAACTGGCCTTTTGATTTCTTTTGATCAAATGCTTTATATAATTATTTATTCATGTTGTTTTGACTTCCTTTGATGAATTAAGAACATTATTTCCGCGAGGATGGCTATTCAGCTTGAAGACCCATCCTCTGACCTATCCTCCAGCTTGAACAATTAATGTACTAACCCAGATTTTTCTTCCTTTTGATCTAATTGAGAATTAACCTGTTTTCTTATAATAATTCACTCAAAAGCACAGATTAGTATTAACCACAATCATAATCTTTAAACAATTTTGTTATCATTAAAATCATTTGAGAGATTGTCTCAACAATCTCCCCCTTTTTGATGATGACAAAATTCTTTAGATTATGATTTTTAAATATGAATGCATGATGCGAATTAATGTTTATGCTCCCCCTGAATTAAGTGAGTAAAAAAAATTTTAGTTCTTAAAAAAATATTACTCCCCCTGAATGTATGCCAGAAATATGAAGAAGGTAAATAAAGATCATAATGATATTTCAAACCAATAATGTTATAATGGCATAAACCTTAAGCATAGTCATTTCACAACATAGAACAACAAAACATTAATCAAAACATCATAATCATTCTCCCCCTAAATTTGGCAGCAGCAAAAAAATAGGAATGATAAGGCTACTCAGGAGAGGATGGTTCATCAGAGGAGGAGGATGAAAAAAAAATAAAAACAATAAAAAATAAAAATAAATAAAATAAAAAATAAAGATAAAGATAAAGATAAAAAAATAAGGAATAGAAAAATAAGAGAAAAAAATTTCTTAACCAATTTTAATCAGAGATTGATGCATGTGTAAAAACAAACAGTTTTTCTAAAATAAATTCAAATTGATCCTCCTGAAGAGGTTGGACATGTAACCGTTGGAGTCATGATGATGGAGGAGACAAGTTAGGGGCGTGGTGTAACAGACAGTTGTGGCATTAAATGTTGGACGGAAGAGGAGGCGTGCGCATTAAATGTTGGACGGAAATCGTCTGCGCATTAAATGTTGGATGGAAGCCAAGGAGGCCGCTCCACACAGACTGGCCAATGGAAGAGGAGGCGTGTGGGACACGCGTGTTTTTGGAAAACGGCAGTTTCAGCCGTTGTAGCATTAAATGCTCACGTGGAACAAGGGGACGGCGCCACATGGACGGCCCAATGAGAAAGGGAGCGCGTGCACGCAAGGTCTGGGCAATTAAATGGCAGAAATACCAAAATGGACTCTGTGTCCTCTGGGTTCTTTCCATCCTCTAAACTCTAGTCCTATTTTCCTTTTTAAAATCAGATTTGATCTTTCACAGACAAATATTATAAAATAAAATAATAAAACAAACAGAAACAATAAAATAATAAAAAACCGAAATGATACAATGGATAAAACAATTAATCAATTAATTTTAGAAAAATCAATGATGGAGAGTTTTTCCAAAATATTTTTAAACCGATCCTCCTGGAGAGGTTTGGTAAAAATATCTGCCAACTGATTTTCAGTGTCAATGAAAATCAATTCTATATCACCTTTTTGAATATGATCTCTTATAAAGTGGTGTTTGATTTCAATGTGCTTAGATCTGGAGTGTTGAATTGGATTTTTAGAAAGATTTATAGCACTTGTATTATCACAGAGGATGGGAATTTTTGCGTACCTTAGAGAGTAATCCTCTAGTTGATTCTTTATCCACAGCAATTGTGAACAACATTGTGCAGCTGATACATATTCAGCCTCTGTAGTTGATAGAGCAATGGTACATTGTTTTTTTGCATGACCAACTTATTAGAGATTTACCAAGAAATTGGCAACCTCCATTTGTGCTCTTCCTTTCAACTTTGTCTCCCGCATAGTCAGCATCATAATAAGCTATGAGGTCAAGATCTGAACATTTCTCATACCAAATTCCCAGATTGATTGTTCTAACAAGATATCTCAAGATCCTCTTAACTGTAGTAAGATGAGATTCTTTGGGAGATGATTGAAATCTTGCGCAAAGACCTACAGCAAAGACTATGTCCGGTCTACTTGCTGTTAAGTATAATAAGGATCCAATCATCCCTCTATACTCTTTATCAGAAATTGGAGTTCCTTCATCATCTTGGTGAAGCATGGAGGATGGGTGCATAGGAGTTCCCATACTCTTAGCTGAACTCATGTTGTATTTGTTGAGAAGATCTTTAGTGTACTTTTCTTGTGAGATGAAGATGCCATTTTTCAATTGCTTGATTTGTAATCCAAGAAAGAATTTTAATTCTCCCATCATGCTCATTTCGAATTCACTTTGCATGAGGTTGGCAAAATCTTCACACATCTTTTCGTTTGTAGACCCAAAGATTATATCATCAACATAAATTTGCACAATTAATAAATCCTTTTCAATAGTTTTCTTGAAGAGTGTTGTATCTATCTGTCCTCTTAAGAAACATTGTCTTTTAAAAATGAGCTTAACCTCTCATACCAAGCTCGAGGAGCTTGCTTTAGACCGTAAAGAGCTTTTGAGAGTTTATAAACATGATTGGGCTTCTTTTCATCCACAAATCCAGGAGGTTGTTTAACATATATCTCCTCATTTAGAAAACCATTTAAAAAAGCACTTTTGACATCCATTTGGTATAGTTCGATACCTTTATGGGTGGCATATGCTAGGAGGATTCGTATAGCTTCAAGTCTAGCAATCGGTGCAAATATTTCATCGTAGTCAATTCCCTCTTGTTGGTTGTAGCCTTGAGCAACTAGCCTTGCTTTGTTTCTTATTACCTCTCCATCCTCATTCAGTTTGTTTTTGAATATCCATTTTGTTCCAATGATGGATTTTTCATGTGGAAGAGGTACAAGGTTCCATACCTTGTTTCTTTCAAACTGTGAGAGTTCTTCCATCATGGCTTCAACCCATGATTTGTCACAAATAGCTTGATCAATATTTTTGGGTTCAATTTGTGAAATCATGGCCATGGTAGCTGCATTTCCTCGTAGAGACTGTCTGGTTCTTACACCATCAGCCATGTCTCCAATGATTAGATCTGGAGGATGATAGGTGACTGTCTTCCATCCTCGTGGAGGTTGCTGAGAGGATGGATCAGATTCATGCTCTTCGTTTGGACTGGGTGCGTTGGAGGATGAAGGTTCATCTTCCTCAGATTTATCAATTTTTTCTAAGCACAAGTCATCAAAAATAACATGCATGGATTCCTCCACAGTTTGAGTCCTAAGATTATATATTCTATAACCTTTAGACGAAGTGGAGTATCCTAAAAACAACCCTTTGTCAGATTTTGAATCAAACTTTCCCAAATTTTGTTTATTATTTAGGATGTAACAATAACACCCAAATATATGAAAATATGAGATGTTTGGTTTTCTTCCTTTCCATAATTCATATGGAGTTTTGTTTAAAATCTTTCTAATGGATACACGATTTAAAACATAACAAGCGGTATTAATAGCTTCAGCCCAAAAATATTTTTCAATGTTGGCTTCATTCAAGATAGTTCTTGCCATTTCTTGCAAAGTTCTATTTTTCCTCTCAACAACTCCATTTTGTTGAGGGGTTCTTGGGCAAGAAAAATTGTGAGAAATACCATTTTCATCAAAAAGTTTTTTGAAAGATTCATTTTCAAATTCACCTCCATGGTCACTTCTTACGGAGATAATTTTTGATCCCTTTTCATTTTGGATCCTCTTACAAAAATAATGAAAAGCCTCAAAGGCATCATTTTTATGTTTTAAAAATATGACCCAAGTGAAACGTGAAAAGTCATCAACAATTACAAATCCGTACCTTTTTCCACTAAGGCTAGGAGTTTTAATAGGACCAAAAAGATCAATATGAAGTAGTTCAAGAGGATGGTTTGTGGAAACAACATTTTTAGAATGAAAGCTACTTTTAACTTGTTTTCCTTGGGCACAAGCTTCACAAATTTTGTCCTTGTCAAAATTAATTTTTGGAAGACCTTTGACTAATTCTAATTTAGACAATTTAGAAATAGTGTTTAAACTTGTATGACCAACTAGTTTGTCCCTTACCCATTTATCCTTTTCAATGGATACAAAACACGATTCAGCAGGCAAATCATCAAGATATAGCTCATATAAGTTCTTTTTTCTAAAACCGGAAAAGAAAACTCTACCCGAGGATGAGTGTTTAACCTCGCATAGATTGGGTTTAAAAATAACTTCAAAACCACTATCACAAAGTTGGCTAATGCTAAGCAAGTTATGTTTTAAACCATCTACATATTGAACATTTTCAATTTTGGCAGAATTTTTATTACCAATGATACCGGTACCTTTTATTTGAGCTTTATCATTATTTCCGAATGTGACCGATCCTCCATCCTTTATTTCCAATGAAATAAAGCAATGCCTATCCCCTGTCATATGCCTTGAGCAGCCACTGTCCAAGAACCAAAGCTTTATTTTGTTGATCAGAGGATGTACCTGTGTTTGAGTTTAATAGTGACTTAGGTACCCATATAGAGGTGGGTCCTTGTTGGTTAGTTCGTCCTCGTGTGAGGAATTTTCTTTTGTGATAACAAATAGAATCATGATGCCCATGTTTACCACAGAATAAACATCCTTTCTTAATGTTATCTGTCATTTTCTTCGCATAACATCTTTTGAAAGTATGTCCAAGTTTTTTGCAAAAGGTGCATCTTGGCCTATCCTCTTGTTTCTTTGGAATAAAAAAATTTTCATAGAGTTTTTGTTTTTGAGAACTTTTAAATCCAATACCAGCTTTGTCAAAGATTCCAGATTGTGATCCCATAATCTTTTGAAAAGTATCAGTGAATTTAACAAAGTTGGTAAGATCATTTTTGAGTTCTTCAACCTCTATTTTCAAAATTTCCTTCTCTGCATCCTCTTTTGGAGGATGATTTTTGACATTTCTTTTGTTTACAATAGATAGTTGTTCAGATAACTTCTCATGAGATAACTGCAAGTCTAGAATAGTTTGTTCATATTTTTTATTCTTAGCTTGAAGTTCCTCATTTAACTTCTTTATTTCATAAAGTTGGTTTTTAAGAAAGCCACATTTATGAGACAAAGTGTTTGAGTCATTCAAAAGATTGTCAAATTCAATTTCGAATTGTTCACAATTAGGACAAAGTTCAGATATGATTACCTTTTCAGTTTCTGAGTTCGTCATAAGACAGAGGTTGGCCTCTTCTTCCTTTTCTTGTTCCGAGGATGAGTCATCACTATCATCCCACGTGATCATCATTGATTTGTTTTTGTAGGGAAATCTTCTTGAGTTCTTTTTGTTCAGAGGACACTCAGTTTTGTAGTGACCTAGCTTGTTGCATCCAAAGCAAGTAATCTGACTTTTGTCAGTTCTTTCTTTTTGAGGAGATCTTTTATCCTGTCCTCTACGATTTATCATCCTTTGGATTCTTCTGGAAATTAGAGCAAGTTCATCCTCTTCCTTAGATAGAGGATAGTCTGTACTTTCTTTCTTTGTAGCTTTTTCAGCTCTTTTGGAAGATGAGTTTTCTGTTTGGCTTGATTTTAGAGCTATCATTTTTCCCTTTTTGCTTGGTTTGTCAGCCAGCAACAGAGGTTCATGAGCTCTTAGAGTTCCAACCAGGTCCTTAATTTCATGTTTGCCAAGTCTCTTGCTTCGGTGATGGCAGTCACCATTGGCCTCCATTCTTTTGGTAAACTCCTCAAGATTTTTCTTATCCTCTCTTGAACAGAATAAACCTTTCCAAGAGATCTCAAGCTGTTAAGTATGATTGTCAGCCTTGAGAACATTTCATCAATCGTTTCATCCTCCTTCATCTCAAATAACTCGAATTCTCTAACTCTCATGTCAATCCTTGCTTCCTTTACGTGGCTTGATCCTTCATGATGAATCTTTAGAGTGTCCCAAAGTTCCTTGGCGCTTTTGCATTCTTCAACTCTATCGTATTCTTCCCTGCTCAAAGCACACGTTAGAAATAAATGAGCTTTAGAGTTTAGGAGTACCTTAGCATTTTCATCAGTCGTCCACTGTGCTTGAGGTTTCTCGTCGGAGGTTGCATCTGTGTTGTTGATTCTGATGACATGATCCCCGTTCTCAACTACAGACCACATGTTGTTATCTTGTGATATAAGAAACAATCTCATCTTACCTTTCCAGTGGTAGTAATCTGTACCATCAAAGTAGGGAGGTCTGGTGGAGGATCCTCCTTCAGGAACATACTTAGCTTTTGACATTTTTTCTTTGGATCTTTTTCTCTTAGACGGTTAGATGTAATATTTCTAGAGAACCTTGCTCTAATGCCAATTGATGTAGCTAAATATAACTAGAAGGGGGGGTTGAATAGGGATTTTGGCGTTTAAAAATAATTTAAAGAGTTTATGAGTTTCTGTCCTCTCAGCGAGGATGCGAACTGGAAAATGGATTTTTAAACATTTCAAATGAAAGCAGAATAAATGCAAGGAAAATGTAAAGAGATAGACACACAACTTTTATACTGGTTCACCCAATGATGGCTACGTCCAGTCCTCACACCCTTGTGAGATTTCACTAAAACAATCAGATAAACCTCTCACCGAGGATGATTACACTTTGTGTATTCTCAAGCTTCACCAAGCTTACAACTGAGTTTCAAATATTTTCAAGTACAACTTACTTGAAAATTACAAAGTGATAAGAGTATGATTGCTTTCTCTTTACTTAAACACTTTCTAAAAGGATATTTCAAAGATCTAGTGTATGAGTGTAGAAAGTGTAAAGAGAGGATGGCTATTGCTTATGATAGATTTAAGATTTTAATCCTTTTTCTGCAATGTTGTGGTCTATTTAATGAAGAAGAGCTTCCTGCCTTTTATAGAGTCCTTGACAGCTCTTCCATGTGTTAAACATCTTCATGACCGTTGAGGAGGATGCATCAAATAGTCCAATGGTCTTTGAGCTGAAATTACAGAACTGCCATCCAGCTATCCTTGGACCTATGCTGTCCATCCTCAGCCTAGTCATTGGACTTTGGTCTTGTGTAGCCTTTTACTTTTTTCATTCTTCAAGACTTGTGACTTCTATTTTGAGTTTGTTTGAAGTTGCCTTTCTATATATTGACTTTGCTTTATTTTTCCAATCATCCAAGAATGAAATATAGGGCTGCCCTTAGCCTTTGCACATGGGATGGTGTTTTGCAAACATGTGACTATTTTGAATATTCATACGTTGAACCATTCTTGAACCTAGTACAACTGGCCTTTTGATTTCTTTTGATCAAATGCTTTATATAATTATTTATTCATGTTGTTTTGACTTCCTTTGATGAATTAAGAACATTATTTCCGCGTGGATGGCTATTCAGCTTGAAGACCCATCCTCTGACCTATCCTCCAGCTTGAACAATTAATGTACTAACCCAGATTTTTCTTCCTTTTGATCTAATTGAGAATTAACCTGTTTTCTTATAATAATTCACTCAAAAACACAGATTAGTATTAACCACAATCATAATCTTTAAACAATTTTGTTATCATTAAAATCATTTGAGAGATTTTGTCTAAACACCAACAAATTTGAGTCTTGTTTTCAAATGAGTTTGTTGATTATCATTTGATGAATTAGTATTCTCAGTATCAGGGGGGAGAGAGAATAAACAACAGAAAATGATAATTGGAATATATTATCTCATCTTGATTCTCATACAAAGTAGTGTGAACCTGAATTTCAAAAGATAACTGCTAATACTCCAATCCAAATTGAAGTCCCTATTAGACAATGTATCATTGCAAATGAGTACCCACTCGTGAAGCATGATATATTTGTTGGTTCAAAAGATTAAAAAAATTCAAATAAATAAATGGGCTAAAAAGAAAGATAAGTCAAGTGAGGTTATGAAAATTCCAAAAGAGTGTTTGACATAATTGATTTTGTTCTAGAAGAATTGACCAGGTACATGAAACTTGTGAAAATAAAGAGATCTCGATAAATAATGTCATGAATCGAATATGATGGAATCGAAAGAAAGTCAACGTTGACAATAATTTTGCATATAATATGGCGCTATATGTGATTAATGATAATGAGAATCATGAACTAAAATCTTTTAAATATTATAGACAAAGAAATGCTTTGAAAATATAAAGAATCAATTGAAGTGAAATTAAACTCGTTTTGCAAAGCGAAAGAATTTTGGACTTGTAGTCTGCACACATGAAGGTACTAATGTATCTTGCTAATTATACATATTTTGATATATTATTTGTTGTCAATTTATCATCAAATATTTAATTAGTTATATGAGAGATGCAAGTCATTTGTTCAATCCTCACATTGAAATTTTAGCACTGGATAAAGAAGTTGAAATGTTTTTTTGGTTGAGGTGTATGATTCAACACATGAAAGAGACTTATACCCACACAATAATAGCCCAGTTGAAAGAAATATATTCTTACAAAGTCATCATCAAGTGAAATTTTTAAGCAACTATTATAGAAGATTGATATTCGTCGTCCTAAAGATGATTGCTTGCATGAGAGGGAGAATTATAATTTTGTAGTTTTTTTTTCTCTTAACTATGGTTTTGTTCTATTGGATTTTTTTGGTAAGGTTTTTAATGAGACAGTTCCCACAAAAAAAATGTACTCTTTTTCCTTCACTAGGTTTTTTCCCACGAGGTTTTTTCTTAGTAGGTTTCAATGAGACATATCCTTAATGGACATCCAAAATAGAGTGTTGTGAATAATTATAATATATGGTGGATGTTCATCTTTCTACCTCCTATATTTAAAAATTACTCGCTCCACTATGTTAAAAGTCATTGATTCCATTATATTAATGCACACATATTTTAATACATTTGTAATTTACAAAAATTGTGTCATATAAATATGACTTACGAGGTATTGTAAGGGTGCATCTTGATGAACGTAATAAAATCTTTTCTCCTATTTATAATTTCTTCTCCCTTGTGTTTATTTTTCTATACTTTGTTTACCTTTACTTTAGATTAATTTTATAGCACTTTCTTATATATAAGATCCCTTTTGTGTCAATAATATGTATCCTCTTTTTAAAATTATCTTTCAATTACTATAAAAAAGAAGTGAATGATATTATATATATTTTTCATTTAATTAAGGATATTCTCGTGAAAAAGTGACTAATAGATTTTATAATTCATAAAAAATCTTATAAAAAGAGACACTAATATTTTATAATATAAAAAGATAATCTTATATAAATACAGAAACAATATATTAAATAATAAAAAAAAAATTTTATTTTGAAAATATACATATGTTAAATTGAACGCACAAATAATTTTTAAGACATAATTTTCATATTTAAGATGAATATTTTTTTACTAAATTTACGTATATACCATTAGAATAATTGTTACCATCTTTCGAAAAATAATTATTTTATTTTTCCAAAACTAATTAATATTTAAAGTTTTCATCGTTTTTTTAATAAAAAAAAAATCAGAATGTATCAACACTTTAAATAAAAATAAAAATAAAAAACGAAGTTATTATACAGCAATTCAATATATCGCTGCACTTCGCCATTCACATATTCCTTTCCTCGTTGTGACAGCGTCGGCGGTCGGCGGCTACCAAATCTCTCTCTCTCTCTCTCTCTCATACGGTTTTTCTCTTTCTAGAATCAATTTGTGGCTCCTTAAAGAGAAAGACCCTTTGGGACGAAATAGGAGAAAAACCCTGCTGTCGTTCGCAAAACCCTGCTGAAGAAATAGGAGAAAAACCCTGCTGTCTTTTTCATTCTTCTTCTCTTTCGCAATCTTCACAGAGCAATTTATGGATAACAGGTGCAGATCTGATTCACAACAACCTGCTGTCGTCGCAAAACTCTTCCACCAACAACAACTCTTTGCTTCTGTGTTTCCATCTCTTTTTCAGCCCTTGGATAGATCAATTCCTCGGTTTCGGTTTATACGTTTTCGCCTTCCCAAGTAGCATTCCAACTACCTTCTTTCTCCTCTTATATATTTTCTGCAACAAAAAAGGTTAGATTTTTTCATCTGGATTTTCTTCTTTCAGCTCAATTTTTCAAATTTTGTTTCTGGGGTTTTTTAGATTATTAAATCTGCTTTTTCTGATGTGCTTGCTTTTAATTCTCTATTTATCTTCAATTGGCGGTGTTTTACATGGTTCAATTTGAAAATTGAGTTAGTTTAGATTATGTCTTGTAATATTACACTTTTTGAGATAGTTTAAGGACATGTTTGGATTAACATATTTGAGTTTATCTACTTGCACTTGTGAGACTGGTTGAAAGAGCTTATAACATGTCCATAAGCTGTTTTGAACTTATTTACATAAGTTCTCAAATATAACTTGGAAAACAGTTTGACATTATTATATCTTTTGTTATAAAAATAACTTGCACTAAGTAAACATTTATATGATAAGCGTTTATGCTATAAATGCTTAATTAAGTTTTTTATGCAACCAAGGTATAAATGATCATTATTATGTCTTTAAGTGATTGTCTAACTTACTTGTATGTAGCATGATGCTCAGTGCTTAGTATAGTAGTTGACTTGGACTTTTTGTAAGCCAGGTCTTCAGATTGTGGCTTCCTTAGTTCTTGTTCTGTATATGCTGCACAAGTCTTCAGACAGAGTGATAAAGTGATTTGTGCTCAAATTATGGTGTATGGAACAAGATGACTGTTTCGGCCGGAACCTCCCTTAAAAAGATGTCGTGGGGCAGGGGTAGCCAACCTTCTGGTTGGACAGCTTTTGATCTCAAGCAAAGAAATAAGAACAATATTGAATCTGAAGCTGACAATGACCCTTTCCCACCTATAGGCTCATCTGGTTCTATTCGACATGGTGATAAGTTCGTCAAGAAGAAACATGTTCCGTTGAAGCCTTTCTCTTCGGTACTTATACCTAATGAAAATTTCCCTCCTTTGAAAGACGGTGCAAATGGCCAAAAGGCAGTGTTAGGTTCTGATTCTGGTGAAAAATCTTGTGGGGATACTGCCTGGGAAGATGTCAATTTAGCTACCAAAAAGCTCAAAGAGCTGCATCCTTGGGCTGAAAATAGCTTGATTGAGGATATCTTGGATGCTGTTGATAACAATGTTGATAAGGCCATGGCTTTATTGGAAACAATGATCTCTGCAGCCGATTTTGAAGAATGTAAAGTATCAAGCGATCCAAGGCCAACTATTTCAGATAAAGTGGAGACTGTTGAAAGTATTACTTTAGATATGGTCAAAGATGACATTCTTTTCCATTCTAATATTGTTGGTCACCTCCAAGATAACGATAAAGACTCAGAGAATAGAAATGCTTCCTCATTTCAGAAGTTTCCTGATGTCAATGACCTGAAATGCAAAATGGACCTCTTGAATTTTGTTCCGGTCGAACCGGAATGGGAGGACGATGATATTTACAATAGCCATCGAAAGGATGCATTGAAGACAATGAGGTTTGAACGCCAACTCATATTATCTTTCTTGAGATAGTATTATTTAGTTCTGTCTTGCTGGTATGTGTTTGTCTTGGTATGATTATTTATTAATCAGCATTTTTTCTCACGTTATATATATGTCTTTTTTCTTCTACTTATGTCAACTTTTATACAAGATATGTGGGGAAACATGTACAATGATTAGTGAGGAATGGAGCACATCTTAATCCTGGCTACCATTTAGGACTTCTCTTGCCATTTGTTAACTTCTGATTTGCATGCATCCTAAACATGCTGAATATATTAGAGTGCTATATATTATTATCGCCTTTTGTCATGCATTTGTTCTATGTTCTAGTTTTCTTCAGTGTAAGACAATAGTGGAAAAATTGGGTTTGGCTTTTATTATGAATTCTCCAAATCAAACATGTAATTTAATTGATGATGCTGTATTGTTATGTGTTATAACGTACAATGTCTTGGTTCTCTGTCTCTGAAACCCTTGTAGTGTGCATAGATAAATGTTTTCCTACCTTACATAGCAAAAATCAATGAAAATAGGAAAACTTAAGTTGATTAATTTATTTCCATAGATTGCTTTTTATTTGATGTCAATGATTTGGTTGGATTTGCAATTCTTTCAAAAAAGAGCTTTATGTAAATATTTATTTCCAATGCCAATCCATCAGTGTTATTTTATTGAAAGGATTGCATCTTGGTGTTACACTTTTTAGATTGTCGCTAAGCATTGAGAATTTTATGTCATGTTAATTAAACAGGTCAGCATCACGACATTCTAAAGCAGCCGCTAACGCTTTTCTAAAAGGTGAACACTTTTCTGCCCAACAACATTCAATGAGAGCTAAGGAGGAATGGCATAATGCCGACAAACTTAATTCTGAGGCAGCCACAAAAATTTTAAGTATCAGGAATAGTGATAATGATATTGGGAGACTGGATTTGCACGGTCTTCACGCAGCCGAAGCTGTTCAAGCATTGCAAAAACACCTCCATAGAATGGAAAGTGAAAGCTTCTCAAAGAGCTCAGCCCCTTCAAATGGTGTGAAGAAGAATTCCCATGCACATTCAACTCTTGGGTCTCTTAACTTCATGGACCGAGAAAATTTGGATAAGCAAGCACCAATAAGGCTTAGATCGTTGGCTCTACACGTCATAACAGGTATTTTGGTTTCTTTTTCGACCATGCATAACATGAAAATTCTATGTTATACTTATATAGCAAATTCTGCCTAAAGAGATAGAGACAAAGTTACCTAAGGTAGAGAATCTGGATCCTAGATATTTTATCCAAAAAATTCCACCTTTGGTAATTTTTTTTCCTTTGGAAGCTATCAGTTATTTTTTTGGCAAATTTAATATTTCTTGAATAAAAGAATTAAGATTTAATGAGTGAACATAAAAGAATAAGGATTTTAATTAGGAGGACCTTAATTGCTTTTTTCATTTGTACAGGTGTTGGCAATCACAGCCGAGGACAAGTTGCTCTTCCTACAGCCGTAAGAAGTTTCCTCAGTGAAAACAGGTGGAACATAATATCTATTCTTATATTTACTTCCTTTAGGTGCACTTAAGAATTAAGATGCACTAATTAAAACTGGATGAACTGGATTAGAGCATTAGATTATTGATGAAAAATTTATATCGATCTAGCAGTTATATCATAGTGAAATGGGTGACTTTTTTTAATTCTTATTTTAACTCTGTCCACATTGTAAAAGAAGGAAAAAAGGGTGGCTTAGTGCATGAGACTTGCATATTTTTGTCTAGCTTTAGAAAGATAGGCTTACCTTGTTGGCTCTTATTTTATGTATTGTTATGCAGATACCGTTTTGAGGAGATGAGGCCAGGAGTGATCACAGTTTGGCCCAAGTTTCGTAGAGTTGATGAATAACATGTTCTGTTACCATTTCTTGTGGGTTTGTAGATTCTGCTTTGGAACCAGAGAGATTTATCTTATGTCTCACTTATGTAATCTACATTTTGTCCTTAAACTCTTGTAATTTTCCATAGGTCTGTCTACCTTGAATTTAATTTTTTAACCTAGGGTATCTATCTTCTTACTCTCTCAAACCTTAATATAAGCACAAGTGGTTCAAAGAAAATTGATGCATTTGATCTATCTAAATATAGACGAGAATCAGACTCTCTTCATTGACATTATAATTGTGCAAAATCTATGCCTTAAAAAATAAAATGGACTGAATATAGTTGTATTCCATGCACCTCAATAAGGTTAGTAATGAAAAACTCAATTATCTATATTAAATAATGGGGCGTTTGTTTTAGATTAAATAAAAATGATTTTTAGTTAAAAAGATTTAGAGATTATTTTATAGAGGTTTGTTTAAAAATGATTTTTTTTATTTCTGTTTGTTTATTATCATAAAAATGATTTTTTTTTTTTAAAAATGATTTTTAATCTGTTTGTATACAATTTTATAAAAGTGATTTTTTAAACTACAAAATTACCATAAATGACGTGACTTTTATAATACATTAATCTCTTTCTTTCTCTAAGTCATATATCTCTACGTCTCCGTTTTATCTACTACCCCTCCCTCTCGCTCTACATCAATACATATATTATTATAATATAAATAAATAGAATACAAATGAATAGAAAAAAATATTGATTGATTAACATTGACTTGCACTTTGAGACGGTTTTTAATTGATTATATATTAAAGAGACAAAGAAACTAAAAAATTAAAATTTAATTTGAATACTTTTACATTCAATTATTTAATATGAAAATTATTGTTTTGTCTTAATTTTTAAACTCTACTTAAGTATTTAAGTGTTTTTTTTATAATTATTTAAATTTGGCATGTATCATATAAATTTATTATTCTTCATTCTTCATTTTTAAAGTATGAGTATGAGTAAAAAAAAAGCATGACTCTTAAAGTCATGAATGTCATATGATAATACATATTATATCTAACTATAAGAGAATAATTGAAATATTTCAAATTAGACATTTCAAAATTCATAAGTTTAATCCATTTCTTATACATATTTTAAAATTGTATAATCAATTGTTTAGAATGTGTATAAGAAATGGATTAAACTTATAAATTTAAAATGTGTATAAGAAATGGATAAAAAATGAATGCGCTTTAAATATGAAAATAGAATGTGTATAAGAAATGTGTAATAGAACAATTGATTATACAATTTCTATTACACAGAGAAAAGAGAAAGAGAGAGATTAATGTATTATAAAAATCACGTTATTTATAGTAATTTTGTAGTTTAAAAAATCACTTTTATAAAAGTGTGTACAAACAAATTAAAATAAACAAAAATAAAAAAAATAATTTTTAAACAAATTTCTATAAAATAGTCCCTAAATTTTTTAAACTAAACGTAATTTTTATTTAAACTAAATCAAACGCATCCATTGTGTTATTAAATCAATTTTTGTGCTACTTGTTGAGTGATACTACTAGTTGACTTCACTTCCACTTGGTGTAGAACTTATCATCACCCCACATCAACATTCTATTCAACGGAATCCTAACACCTCTTTCCTTCAAATGCAAATGTCTTGGCACAATCCTCTTCTCCAAACTAAACCCAAAATACTGAGGAAACTTTTTCAACTCCTCCAATTCCCTCTCCATTTCTTTCACCAAATACACAAATTTCGGCCACAAATTATTCTCCACATCGTATCCCAATATCGCCGGCAACCTCCCACACGCATTAATCGCTTCTTCGTATGAAAACCCCACCACTTCCTCCATGAACTTTACCCTCACGCGCAATTTCTCCACACGCGTGTTCAAAAGATGCGCGTTCCGGTTCGTCGGCCGGTTCAGGTTACGAATTCCGACGTGGCGGAGGAACTGAAGCGTCGGTCGGAGGAAGTAGTCGGCGTTGGTGAAGAGGAGTTTGGGGCAGCGGAGGATGAGGCCGCGGGAGTCTTCGGCGGTGGCGAGGAGGTCGTTGGAGAGGAAGTGGAAGACGGGGGAGATGTCTGCGGGGGTTATGGAGGTTGTGAAGAGATGGGGAGAGTGGTGGACGAGGCGGGGGATATCGGCGTCGGAGAAGGAATGAGATTTGAGGAAAGTGACGGTGGCGAGGATGTGGTCGACGGCGTCGGGAAGAGGGAGGTTGTTGGGTTTGGTGTTGGGATTGATTATAGTTAGGGTTTTTAGGTAACGGAGATTCTCACGGTAAGTTGTTCGGAACTTTATATAACCGTTTCTGTTAGGAAAACGGTTGGGTATGATAATGTTCGATGGTTGAATTTGCGAATGAGAATAAGAAGGAGTTTGGAGGAAGAACATTTTATTTGTGTTTTGGGTGTGCAAGTTAAGAGAGAAAACTGAAGTAAAAGAAATACTATGGTCACACACTCACACTACATAATTTCATATCATTCATTCAATCCACACAATCATTATCATGATAATAACCTCATCCTTCCAAAAAGTCTTATTTCATTGCAATGAATATTCAAATTTTTTTTTTTCATTAAAACAAAATATTCAAAATAGACAGTGTTTTTTTCTAACACAATATGAGATTAGGTAAAATACAACGGTAGACAATTAAAGAGAAACATGGATGATTGAGGGTTTGGTGGTCTATTTCAGTAGTTCATCCGGTGAATATTATATTGGAAGAATTGGATTTCATATTCCACGTTTTGACTTCTAATATCGTATTTTACTGTTCTTTTTATAAACTTCTAAAAATATTATTGTTTATTTTTTATCCCACATCTATTTTTAAATAACATTTATGTTTTTATCTCACATGTAAAAAAAATTTCTCAACTTTTTTCTCAACCTGGCATAAGATATTTGTTCTCAAATTTTTTACATATTGGAAAGTTTTTTGAAATTTTAGATATGAAATTTGTTCCCAATTTTTTTATATATAGCAAATTTCAAAAAAAAAATAGAAATTTCTGGTATGTAAAATTTTTCTCTTTTTCTTTTTACATATCAGAATTTAAAATTTAAAATTTAAAATTTAAAATTTTCGGTATGTTAATTTCTAAATTAGATTTTTAAAAAACAAAACTCTATATTAGAAATTTCGTATTTGTGTGAGATACATAATTGATCCAAAAAATTTCAATGAAAAGAGATGAAAATGATATGGGTAAAATTAATTTTTTTAAGAATTATAGAAGTAGGAGTCAAAATGTGGGAGTATGAAATCTAATTTCTTACTATGCAGATAACTATTTGAGTTATTAGAAGAAGGGAGATAACATTACTTTTTTTTCATCTATGATAACTTTATGAACCCATGAAATTAGACTCAAGTGGTTAATGAATTTCAATTAAAGATAGATCGTTCGAAAAAATCTGAGTTTGTATATTAATTGTAACAATTCTTAGTAAGACTATATTTATCTCCCGATCAAATTCGGTATTACGAGAGCCCCATTACTTTGGAAATTGGAGAGTTAAAAAAAAAACTATGTACTTAATTATAAAAAACTATGTAACTTGTGCTTTGCAAAGTGAGTAGTTTAAGACATTCAAAGCTTGCTTGATTTAATCTTTAATTAGCTTAAAAAGATATTTGTTAAATTAAAAATTTGATTTATTGCAACGGATTAATTGCTAATTTTTACTAATTTTAGACACATTTTGGATTGATTCGTTGGTTCTCACAATTTTTTGCCCAACCAATTTCATTTCGTAAGCTGAATGGAACCGAAACTTAATTGATTTGCTATTTTTTTTTTTACTAATCATTTTATCCATCTGGTTTTCTAAATTGATCACATCTCCGCCAAACCCCCGTTAGCTGATGAGATAAACACCATTACTGTAGAACTATAGCTGAATGACCGTAGCTGATTTCCTCAAATATTGTTTTCCTGCTGTGTGCTACTGTTTTAGATGACAGATTTATCGTTATTATCTTTGGTATTGCTGCATTTCATCATATGACTACTAGTAGGATGATCACTTTCATTATGATGATTGATGAGTTTGCAAGGGAGTACATATTGACTGCATGCCATATTGACACTTGACTGCAATAATCTTATCTTCTTGAGTCGAGGGAGTGATTTTCATCAAATGATACATGCCATAGCAAAGCACTCTTCCAGTTGCTATTGCTAGAGATAAAAATCGATATTCACGTCTACTACCACTATCCATCAAATATTCAGCATAACAGCCAGTGACAACTTCAAATGGAAACATCTGTTTGTATTTTTAGTATTTTCTTCACAAATCCGAGTAGCTCAGCATAGCTCTTATAGATATTAAATTGAAACTTCTAAAGCAGTCATAATTTAGACGGGTCAATAGAAAAGCAACGCAAAACATTGAACCATAAAATGGTCAACTGAATTTAGATGACCTGTTGAATGAATCAGGAAGAGAGATCGTAAAGTGGGTGACCATACTAAAGATTGAATAGCATGTATAAAATAAAGAAGTATAGTTTCGGCAAAATGGAAACATTTTATCTTTTACTCAAACAAATATGCAGAGTATACCAATACCTTCACAAACAAGGCCAGCAGTTGCTACAAACTATAGTAAACCTGCCTGAATTATAATCGAAATACATAGGCAAACAATCATTACAACCTAATCTTTTTGGTACCAAGCAAACCTACATTTCAGACTCCTCTGGCAATTTGTCAGTCAACATTACATCCTCCAACTGGATTTAAACCTTACCTCTGCCTCCAGAACATTGATATCGCACGTGGCTCACCTCGGTCTTACTCAAATGTTAGAAGGTTAAATGTTGAAGTGGGAAGAATGTAAATACAGATCACATCTAGTACAACCTTCAAGTTAAAACTAGTAGACTCACGGACTATTCGTTGATATCTCTATCGTTTGAGAAGTTTGTATGAGGGTACATCTTCAAGCCGTGTAAGGTCTTCAAGCAGAAGCTCTTTCTCCAACTGACGGCGTGTAGATTTCATCACTGTCTGTAGGAACATTAAGTGACACATATATACATATAAGCAAGTATAACCACCAGCAATCTTGAGAAACTTTTACACTTCAATTAAAATTGCTAGTGCACAATCTTTCCCTATATCTAACCAAATAAATTCATGGTAAATATACATACATTAAAATCCATGTATGATGCGCGCATCAAAAGCCACTGGTTATCCATCAGCTTGAATGTTATGCAATAGAGAAGATCAAAAGCTGACTCATTTTCTGTCAGACATACATAAATGAATTTAGTTACTTGAAACACAAAGTTACCTACAATGAATATTACCACTATATCTAGTAAAATCTATGTTGTAAACACAAGTATTTTCTAAATGCCACTTGTTACAAAAGGTATTTTTTTCATGAATCTATTACAAATGATGCAGCACCAATCCAGTGAGCGAAGACAGTAATCGAAGAAAGATGAAGGAGGTGGAAGAAAAATGCTCCTTACAAAAGCCTACATAAAATCACAACAAATTTATGGAGTACTTTATGTAATATTTAGCACATCTTGTTAAGTTCCAACCTCCCTGCTCCCTTCCTAATTGTAGAAAAAAAGTGAAATCAATAACTAACAATGCAAACAATAAAGGCTACCTGCAAGGAATTTTAGAAAATTTGCTCCCACCAGTGTCCGTGGCTTAACTGTCAAGGCAAACAACATTAGTAACAAATAGCATCATAATCTAATTCAATTAATTACTTGGGGAAGGCATCAAGTATGAATTCTTAATATATCATATCAGAAAATATTATTGAAAATATTGTAAGGTTGCCGACTCTACTTAGTGGGATAAGGCTTGGTTGTTGTTGTATTGTAAGGTTGGTGACAGGCTAAATTTTGGATGCATCCATGTTACATGAACCAAGAGAAAACAAAATTTATTTGAACACACAAGGACCTGACAATATTTTTGAGGAAAAATCTAAAAAGATTTATAATACGGAAAAATTATTACGTAAATGCTTAAATGTGCGCCTTATGTCATTTTAATGGAACCAACTTCTTCTATTCTTTCAAATAAAGTAAACAAAGGTTCCTTTACATATAGGCATCTTTCAAGTTCCTTTTAGACATGATATATGCTGAGAGTAAAAATTATAATAAAAGGAGAAACTGATCAACCTGCTTCAAGATCTAGCATTTGAATAAGCATGAATGTAATGTTAACACCAGCAACAGCAAATGGGTACTCCCACACTGAACGATCTCCTTCCTGCTTCCTTAAAAGATCTTGAAAAGATTTCTACATAATGAAAAGTTTAAGTTTTACAATAAAGAGACATGAACAGCAAAGTAAAAATAGATTTAAGGTATAACGACAGTTCCTGAGGAATGCAGCCAAACCTAGATTACTAATGATAACTCAGGAAAACAGGGGTCCTATAAAAATGCAAAAATAAGTCTAAAAAACTGAAAGATCACAGCCATGTGTCTGAAACATAACTATCCACATTGAACAGACAACCATTCACAACAAATGCAACATTTAAGTCATGTTGCAACAATTCACAATATGTGGATACAAGCACAAATAAAAAGGATCCAGCAAATTTTTGAAAATTATCTGCCGAGGAATCTCAGCATTTAAGTCATGTTATCACAATTCACAATATGTGGAGTCCACAATGTTTAGAAAGGCTTGAATTTCAACATCCAACCAATGGAAGGAATTAGGGATAAAAGTTAACTACAAATTTGTGTACTAAATATTTTACATGATACACGTGGAGCTGGTGTAATTTTAGATAGGCCAATGGGAAAGAAATCAAGACCAGTCAATTTCAAAATCATTCTTATTTCTCATTTATAAACCAGTCTAAAGTGCTAGACTCTGTCTCAAATATAAAGCAATAAAACAAATCAATCTGGCCAAAATTCTTCTATCATGGAGGAAGTCTAAAACCTAAAAGCAATAATTTTATTCAAACCAGCAAGGAATTCAGCTAATTTGTTTTACCTACATCAGCCATCTAATTAAGCATACATGAAACAATAAGACCCTTTTGGAAGAATTAGATGACAATCCATCGATTCCAAATTTATAATGTTAAAGAAGAGGCCACATTCATTCTTAAAAGAATACAGATCTAACAATGAAATGAATACCTACCCAGGTTCTTTAGCTATTAGAAACAAAATGGCCTTTTGTTTTGGATGAAATAAACTCATATGATTGCTTTGTTAACCTCTCTAAGCACCTTGGTAGGGTTTATTCATAACATTCTACTTCTAAACTTTAGTTTTGGTCAACTCAAGTAAAAAACAAGACTCCAAAATATTGATTACAAAACCCAAAAGAGGGGACAAAATTAAAACAGGTCTTACTGGGAAATTCCTTGCAAAAAACAGCAAATTCTCCAATGATATGTAACCACCACCCCTGCCAATGATAAGTAGAAATAAAAATCATCAGTGACATGAAGTTAGAATGGAGACAAGAGATGAAATCAACTAGAATAATATCTACCTAAAATCTGTTGATGGATCCTTGCCTTGCCAACCCATGTCTTTCCATTGCTCTGAAATCATGCCCCTGAGTTCTTCTTCAGGAAATGCAGCATTCCATAAAGCCCTTAGGGATTCCTAAGAAAATGCATAAAAAGCAAATATAAACAGTAAATTACATTCTTAAGAGACATAAGTAATAAGTTCGCCATAAGTCGTACGTAAAACTATAGGTACATGGCTTGAAGTCTTTGATGGGCTTCATAGTTATTGTCACATCACAATTCACATCACTTAGACTTGAGTTCTTTTATTCTTTTAATAGAAAGGATACCTGGTGCTCGGGGATAGAACTTTCATATGGAACATCTATACGACTCTGAAGCCTCTGCAAGCATTCTTCCTGAAAATGGAAAATTCAGCATTGCTAATTTATTTTGCCATATATAGCAATATTAAAAAAAAAGAGTAGAGATTGGCATATTAATTCGATCTCAGAAGGCGTACAAGAAGAGCAAGGATCAAGAAACAAACATAAAACACAACCATGTTAAACATTGGTGTCATGATAAAAGCTATTGAACGTTCAGAGCATGGTATAAATTGTTCAAAATACAATTGAAAAACAATTATGTTATTCGGTGAAAAGGTAGAATTTTCAATACGAGTGTATACTCAATATTCATCCCATCTATTGCATATAGTTTAAAAGATGCTTTTGTAAAAAAAATAACATTACTGCTTTAGTAATTTTAATCACAATATATTACCTGGGATGGAGTTAAATCAAAAGAGGGTCGAGCATCACTCTCTCTTCTCTGTGCACAAACACAAGACAAACCTCGGCCAAGCCATGCAGTTGATCCTGTCACATACTCAGCTGTAACAAAATAAAACTGCCCATAAATGAAGATCGAGTTTCCAACTATTGTGATACAAACTTTTAGTAAGTTGATTGGAAATCATGTTTTGTATATGTAAATTATTTATCCTCAGCACATAATAGATTCTGTTAAGTTCAGTTTAGCTTCTAAAAGCACTCAGTTTACATGAACTACAATAAGATAAGACTCATTGCTATCTCTCCTCTATTTCCTTCTCAATTACTTTTTAAATGACGTATCCTCATCACAAAAAAATTATGTGTATAATAATAAGTTAATAACTCATTACTCAAATTTGACAACAGGGTAGAGTGGCTTGCTTTAATCATTATTATGCCATCCACTGGCTTCATTTTCAATCATAATGCTAGCCACTGCCTTGCTTTATTTACATTTTTTCCACTATTTCTGTACTAAATCAGTTGACATCAACTTCACACGAAAAGAAAAAAGATAATACAGCAGTATCTGCATTTCATGAATGCTAGATCTACGCGACAACCTCATCACAAAAAGTACTTATAATTAATAATTAATTATATATTAAGCATAGTAAAAAGCTTTTAGCACTAAGATTAACGTCATCTTCCATTAGTAAACTGAGCTCGATATAGATCTTAAGCAAGCTCAACTCTATCCAATCAAAATACTATTATATATTTAAAAAAAATAAAAATCAGTGGAAGCATGAATTCACAACGAACGCAATTTTGAATAGCCGCAAATATTCAAGTGCAGGAAAAAATGAATAAATGTTCACAGAGAGAGAATTGATAATATCACGAGAAAATTTAAACACGAAAATTGAAAATTAATACCAGAAGTTGAATGATACGCGTTGCCTCGATCAAGACCTTGCGAAATTCTCCTAACAGCAACGAAAGAACCACCTCTATCATCCATTTTTGTTCCTCCTAGTCTTCTCTATATTAACATTAACCACTGCACCATCATCATCACCACCACAACGAACTGTTAATCCATCACTTTCACGGAAAACAACAGTTACATCAATCGGCACAACGCGAAAATGTCAATTGAATCGAATGCAGGAAGGAGAAAAACCGAAAGAGGCCGGAATAAGAGCAAGAAACGGTCAGTCGGCTGCAGAAAGATCTGGAACAGAAAGAACAGGTCTGGGATACAGATTTTCCCGGGAAAGAAACGGAAAAAGAAAGAGAAAGAGAAAGAATGTTGAAGAGAAAAAGAATGAGTATTATAGGGTTTATGGAAGATCTGAGAGAAAGAAGAAGTCAGTTACGATTTAGAGAGACAGAAGAATTAATTTGTTTAAAACGCTTAACGCATCATTTGCCTTTTCTCGCCGTTAAGGCGTTTTTGTTTTGGATGACAGACTAGAAAGACTATACTCGCCTGCGCTCCTTCACGCATACCACTCTTTATTTCATTAAATTAAATAATATCAACTAGTATAATCTTTAACATTAAATACTCCGTCTCTCAATATAAATAAAACACATTTTTTTTATATATTTTTGTCTTTTTTTTCTTACATGAGGAAAACATATACCTTTTTGTCTATTTTTCAAATTTGAGTCTACATTTTCATGCATTTATCAAACGTACTTATTTTATTTTTTAACAGCAACCATTTTTATTTTATTAAAATATATATACACCTAATTATTTTATATATGGTTTCAAAAAAAAATATTTTGCATCTTGTTTTATAATATGAAAATCTTTGAATTGGTTTATTTGAATTTATCAATTATTATAAATACTTTTGAAACTGTTTAAAAGAGTTTATGAAAACAATATATGCTATAGAGTTGTATGCCTCCAATTTTTAAAATATTTTAAATAAATTTATTAGAATTTAATTTATATACACTATTAATGTAATTTTTTTTATATTAGTATATTTTTATATTAGTATTTTTGATTTTTGTCATAACTATTTATAAAATTAATTATAATTTGTCGATTGTATAATTTTTTTTAAAGT
>JBBPBQ010020321.1:2893886-2926388 GCA_037974755.1 Cicer yamashitae | reverse complement strand
CTATTAAAGTAGATATTAGAATTTTTTACCAAAAGATTAATGAAATATGAATTGTTAAGTGTCAAAAGCTTAAAACTTCATATTTAATTTATCCTTGTTAAAAAATATAATCTTTCTCAGGAATATATTTATAAAATTCTGACAAAAATCATTCAAATATTTCAAGGATACAATTGAGTTGACTTAAAAAAAAGACATAAACTGAACATGAAATTTCTTTTCAAACTAAAAAGTTAAAAAAAAAATTATAGAATCTAAAAACAAAAAAACTAAAATTTTATAGGAACCAAAAATTTATGTAACCACTTTTACTAATATAAATTAAATTTGAACATATAAAATTATATATACTTGGTTGATAGTTTAATTTTTTTTTATACTAATAATACATCAAAATTAACTAAAAAGTCCAAATCTCAAATTACTTCTAAATTTAACGTGTAAATTAATGATTAATCAATCAAATAGAAAACTTACAAAAAAAACATTTAAGGGATTAGTTTTATCAAAAACAAATAAGAGATTAATTTTAGAACATAGTGTAAATATTTTTACACTGTCAATCAATCACAAATCATTTTTATATATAAGTTACAAATGATTAATTTCAAATATTTTTAATCATATAATAGTTATGATTGATTGAAAATGTAAAAAAATATCTATACTATTGTAGTAGTTAGAGGTCATCATAGAGGTTAGAGGTGGTCGTAGGTGATAGCCAGAGTTGTGAATGGAGGTGGTCGTAGTAGTTAGAGGTCATCATAGAGGTTAGAGGTGGTCGTAGGTGATGGCCACAGTTGTGAATGGAGGTGGTCAGTGTGGTGGTAAAAAATCATTGTGGTGTCGTATTAGTGTTAAAAAAAAAGATTATAAAATTTATTTTTGCAATTTTAAGATTTGATTGAAAACTATTTTAAAATTAAGTTGAATAATTCATTTATTTTAACCGAATCTACTTTGTTTTCAAATTTTAAATTTAACCTTTAAAAAAAGATCAATGCAGATTGGGTCTAGAAAAATAGACTAGACTCCTATGATATTGTGAATACAACTTCAAATTTTCGACTGATAAAGTACTCTTATTTAATATATTTGATGCAATTTAAATATAATTACTTTTAGTAGTGGATATTTTGAGAGAGAAAACAAACTATCTTAAAAACAAGTAACTTGTTCCTTTTATTAAAAAAAACAAAACAAGTAACTTAAACCCACGGCCTCTAACATAATCTTTAAACTTTTTTTCCAACAAATTCAACATTGCTTAACAACTGAAAATAAAATACAAACTTATTTTAAATTAATAAACACAAAACTTATTTCAGTTACCCTCTTCTTTTTTCTTTCATTCCAACATTGCTTAACAACCGAAAAGAAAATATAAACTTATTTTAAATTAATAAACACAAAACTTATTTCAGTTACCCTCTTCTTTTTTCTTTCATTCTTTTGAGTGAAACTAACCAACACCACGCTAGACAGAAAACACAAACTACGTCATATCAAGATGACGTAACAAAACAACATGACAACGAAATAACATAAAAATATGAAAGAAAAATTAATTTTTTTTTTTATAGAAACCACTTATTTAGATAAAAAAATGATATAGATGGGTGATTCCAAACTAAAAAATAGTTTTAAACATCGGTGGATTTAAAAGAAGAAAGAGAAGAGTAAAGACTAAAATCGGATTAAAAACAATAAGAGCCGTTTGATGGACCTGATAACGAGACACGATATCATACGCGTATCCGGTTGCAGCCGTACTTTTTAATCTTGTTTGAAAGTAGGTTAAAATAATCCGTTATCAACCGTATAAGAATTGTTCGCGTTTGAGACTCAACGAGTAGTGTTCGACTCAACGGATAGAATAATTTTTTGATTGTTTTTTTTGATATTGGGTTGATTTTTTATGGGTAACGTTACATTTCCTCTTTTCTTATTTATTTTATCCAATTTTTTCAAGTATATAAAATTACTTCATAAATTATTTACATTTTATTGATAGTGAGTCATTATTCAATTGTGATAGATAGAGAAATCACAATTTTTATGATAGTGAGTCATTCTTCAATTGTGATGGATAGAGAAATCACAATTTTTATGATAATGAGTCATTCTTCAATTGTGATGGATAGAGAAATCACAATTTTTGCAAGTATATAAAATTACTTCATAAATTATTTCCATTTTTTAGCATTTTTATTTATTTATAAAAAATTATATGAATGTTATTTTGAAAAAAAAAATTAAATAGATTATAAGGACAAATTTGTCATTTTATCAAAACATAAATCATATCATCTTGTTATCTGTTGTGTATCAAACATTGAATATGATAAACTAATCTTATCAAGTTTGTTATCATGTGCACATCAAACACATGACATGATAACTCTTTATCTTGTCCATATCCTATCCTGTCTCTATCCTGCTATTTATCCTATCATGTGGCTATCTAATAATGATTGACTTTTATAATAACTATTTATAAAATAACTCACATAATTGATCATGATTTACTGAGTGAGTAAAATATTTTACAATGTCAATAAAAATTAAACTCAAACAATAAATATAACATTTCCTCCTAAAAAATCAACAACAAAAAAAAGTAGACTGATGGAGTATTAGACTATCATTAACAACAAAACAACTACAAAATCGACAAAGTAACAAAAACATATAGTCCAATGATAGCACATTTTAATTTTATTTATTTAAAGAAATGATAAATAATATCATAAATAATTACGAAGTACTAGTTCCAACCTCAATACATCCAAAAACATACATTGACTACGAGGTGCAACCAAATTGTAACACCCTAACAACAAATTTTAAAGAGATTGTTTATTTGCACTTAACTGTGATAGGACTCCTAACAATGTGTTTTCCATTTGTCCATTGCAAATCCCCAAATTGGTATTTCCTCCTTGGTGTCACATTTGTTGCTTGCACAATAACTTGGAATGTCTTCTTTTCACCAATTTTATTGAAACTCAAAGAGTTTGGTACAACAACAATTTTATATCCAGGCAATTGGGCTTTTGCAAAATATATACTTGGTGGCCCAACATTGGTGACTGTACGTGTCACATTAACGACATTTAACCCAAGATTCGGTAATGTGATTGAAGGGTAGTTTAAGTCTTCTATGCTATGAGATCCTGAACATTTAAATGTCATGTTGAAATTAAGCGATGAAATGAGTTGTTGGTTGTATCCAGAAGCACATAAGAAGTTCAAGTAATCAACAATGGTTAGATCATAGACAAGTCCGGGGTCTATTGCACTGTTGGGTTGAACATGTCCTGAACCATAAGCAAATGGATTTGCCAGTTTCTTATCAAATGCATCACGTATAGGCTTGTTTGTGTTATCTCTTGTGCTTGCTGCAAGCCCACATATTTGCATAAGTTAGTAATCATTTTAAAATTAGACATATCTAGGATGAGACAAGATTGTGTGCAGTCAACACCCTTTGACTATAGTATAGTCAGACATATCAAGACAATTCAATCAAAATCAAACGATCTAAATTTGAAATTCAGATTTTAGATTTAAAAATTAGTAAAAATCTGACCTTAAAATATGAACTGTTTGATCTTAAACGGACTGTCCAAATCTATTAACTGCAATGCGGTAAACTGAGAATGAGAGAAAATACCGGTGGTCATGATAGCTGATTTAATAGCTGCTGGACTCCAAGTAGGATGAAGTGTTTTGATAAGTCCAGCAATGCCAACGACATGAGGACAAGACATAGAAGTTCCTTGCATTACATTGAATGGAAAACCTCGGCGAGTGTCTGTTAGTAAGTTAGATGCACTTGCAAGCAATGAATAGGCAGCAAGTATGTTCACACCTGGCGCAGTTACATCAGGCTAAAAAAACAAAAGCAATTAATCCAATTGAAAAATAAATTGTTTTATAGACATCTACTTTTTTTTGTACAATTGCAATTAATCATGTGCACAAAAAATGAGCGTCATGTATATTAGTAATTGAAAAATGTGTAACACCTTGAGTATTGATGGCTGAACTTTGTTTGGTCCTCTAGATGAGAACGAAGCCATAATTGGAGCTGGCTTTCTTCCATAGAAAGTTTTTGCTTGTGACAATCTTATTATAGTGCCCGTCTTTATTGTATCCCTGCAAAATAAAAGCATATACAAAATGTATAAAATGGTGCCCTTCATTTGTTACATGCAATTTAATAATGTCACAATTTAATATATTACGTTGCAGTAATGTCAAAACTACGAGGTTTTGTTTTCTGATGATTCTGTCGATAGTTGACTGTAGACAAAACATGAGGTTCAGATAGAAGTGTTCTCCCATTAACTTGAGGTTGATTTCCCAAAATCACTCCTTTTGCGCCTGCTGATAAAGCTTCTTGACCCTCACTGACTGATTTTATTTTCCCTTCTCGAACACATGACACTATTTTGCCATTCACTTTTGCAGGATCAAGTGTTCTTGGTCTACAAAACCGACTGCAACAATATGCAAAAGTGTAAGAAACAACCATTTAATAATTGCATTTTGGTCCATCTTATTTTCCAAATTCATAATATTGGCATTTTATTTTTGACTTCTTAATTTGATTGCACTTTTAATCTCTTAAACTCTTGGATTTTGAAACTTTTTCAAAATTGACGGTTTTTAGGAATCTAAAGTTTCAAATTTTCACAATTTTGGGAGATCAAAAGCAAAATAAAAAAAAATGTAAAAGAAAAAGCAGCACCAAATGCAATTTTAATCTATCTATTTTTGTCAATTTACGAAATCGATTCTCCTATATTAAAATTTGAAAATTTTGGTGAGTCATTCTTATTTTTTAAATGTAACATTTTAAATAACGTGAGAAATGATACGATGATGTAGAACGATTAACACTCGTAAAATTAAAATAAAATCTTATAAAAATTTAACTTTTAACTTTACAAATTTTTCATTTTTATAATTTAATTAATGACATATGAATATTTAATATATTAATATATTTCTATATTATAAAATTAGAGGGCACATAATTAAAAATATGTCGAATTATTATTTTTTAGTTGAAAAATTTAAGAGAAACCAAAACTATTTTCATTAAAAATAAAGGGATCAATTTCAATTACAATTAAACCTAAAATAAATTGCATTATGAAATTTTAAAGTAAAGTTTTTAAAATGAATTTGAATTCTCCCTCGTGTAACTACAGAGACACTTAGACTTAGATTTAGTGAAAGAAAATTGATCTCTTTTATATGTTACCGTTCTCACAAGTGCCATCCAACTAAGTAAAGGTCTACAAACTTTTAGAATTTAAACTTACGCAGCACGAGTTGTCGCATTGGCGAATTTAGCATCAGTAGATTCCACTAGAGTAAAAGACTGGTTAGGTGGTAAGTTTACAAAAAGACTGGCTCCCTTGTAATAGAAAATAGGAACACAATTAATTCCAAAACTATAATAATAATAATAATAATAATAATAATAATAATAATAATAATAATAATAATAATAATAATAATAATAATAATAATAATAATAATAATAATAATAATAATAATAATAATAATAATAATAATAATAATAATAATAATATATAATATTAAATTAACAACAACAACAATAATTTGTTACATAAATAAGAAACAATGGTTAAGGATAATACCGTGATTGTTTGGTTACCAATGGTTATATTACTGCTAAAATCTCTGTCTAGTGTACTAGCAGCAACAGTGAATACCCAAGGAGCAACATTAACAACACTACCAGGTGTTGGTCCCTCATTTCCAGCAGAAGCAACTAATAAAATATTTCTAGAAAGTGCATGAAATGCACCAATTGAAATCTCATCAGTGAAAATTTCTTCAGAATTTGTACTAGATGTGCCTCCAGCAGAAACAGAAATGAGATCAACACCATCACTAATGGCTTGATCAATAGCAGCCAACACATCAGCACCGTAACAACTAGCAGCATCTGTTAGAGACCAACATACTTTGTAGGTTGCAACTCTTGATCTTGGTGAACCACCTTTTATAGTACCATTTCCAATGCCAAAAATGCTTGCACCTCGAACAAAGTTTCCACCAGCTGTTGATAGAGTGTGAGTACCATGGCCTACAAAGTCACGTGCTGTTTGTCGTGAACGAGGGAGTTTTCCTTTTGATGATTCATATGCTTTGTTGAAAAACCTTGCTCCAATTAGCTTCCTGGTTGTGCAATTAATAAACAAAAAATGGTTTAATAACGTGTTTACAAGAGGGTAACATTCCTTGACTCACAAGCTAATTTTGTATGGTTGAATTTTTTAATATTTATTTATAATATTTGTATAATTGAATTATACCTAACTCAAATTATAAAATAGTATCGAAGATATATCACCATCCAACCCAAAATTTTAAAAACAATGGCATATTTACTATCCAATTGTAAAATTTCAAATTTTACCAACATTTTATGGTGTGATTTTGAGATGGGTGGCAGGTTACACGTTATGTTCTAAGTCACATTCAAACAGGAATTTTCAAATTTCTTTTTTCTTTTCCTGAATGAGATTCAAAGAGGAATCACACGTGGAAAGAGTTTTGAAATGAAAGTGAAATTGTCAAAGCTAAGAGTTGATCATAATGATATATAGACACCTAATTTTTATTTATCCGTGCAAAATACGATTAATTACATGTAAAAATGTAGTTAATTGATTTGAATAAATAATTAATTCAAATCGCAATAAAAAATTGAGTAAATTCACCTATATAATTAATCATAATATTCAATTCGATCTAAATTTATAATATTTTTAAACACAATTAACCGAAGATCGTAAATGTTAAAAAAAAAAGGTAAATGAAACATTTTTATATCACATGTTGTGCCAAGGGTGGCCTTCTATAGAGTCTTAGAAAAAAATTTAATGGTAGGTTATTTTGATATGCATCCATCAAAGTAGTCTCTTTTTCCTCTCTGTCTCAAATATAAAAAAATTACATTAATTACATATTATTTTGTCATTATATTATTTATTCATAAAGGTCGTATATTAATTTTTAGTGAAGATAATTTATACGATTAACACATTAACGGAGAAAGTAGGAAAAAAAATGATATATTTAGTTTAAATTATTTTAAAAAGGGATAATGTTCGTTAGCACATTAACATGTAACAGGAGAAGCATGTTGAAAGATAACCTGTTACATGGAAGTCTGTTGGAACCTCGAAGTTTGTTAATTTGACAGATATTACCACCACGCCATTTTGCAGGGACCGGTCCTATTCCTCTGTCGCTAAAACTCTTCGATTCGGGCCAAACACCTATTATATAAATTCTTAACTTAAGATTATTTATCCAACAGATCTTTCGCATGCAAGATTATAATATTGAATATTCAATGTTATCTTCACTTTTTCATAAAATATAATAAATAATAAAAAGGACAAAATTGGAATCGTTGTAAGTTGTGAGCTACTTGACTTAATTATTTCAACGTCTAATCCTCCCATTCGCGAATTTCAAACAATGAACAAAGCACGAGATATTGTGGTAAAATAAAATACAATACTTTGGAATAAATTAAGACCTCGAGAAAGCATCTTGCCAACTCAAAGAAACCCTGTAGTTTTTGTCTCCAAGTAGGTTAATTAAATCTATAACAAATATTATGTCATCATTGACGGACTAGAGCCACTAAGATTATAGTACTAGTAATAATATTAGTTGGTAAAGTCTTTAAATAATTTATTACTGTTTTATTTAGTGGCAGAGCCTGGCTCATTTTTCTTATATTAATGTCATGATTGTAACATAAAGAGGATTTTTCTCATTTATATATTTTTTTAACTTTTTAATATATTTTATTTTAAAATTATTATATTAAAATATTTTAATTTTTTTATAACTCGTAAGACGAGGATGTAATGATATAAATATAATTTTTTTTTAAAAATAAAAATATATTAAACATATATAATAAAATATTTTCTTTTGATAGATGATATCCTACTTAACAACCTCTTAAATATAAAAAATAAAAATAAAATATTTATATATATTAATTTTAAAATAAAATATATTAAAATAAATTGATACGTTCTATCAAATCCAAGATAATAAGTTGCAAATCTTATTTCATAAGCAAAAAATTATAAGGAAATGAGAACTAACTTTAGCACAAGTAATCATGCCAAAGTTGATGCAAAGTTTGAATACAAGAAGAAGTGGCGTATGAGAAAAACACAACACAAACCGACTCCCATAATTGACCAGTAAGTGCAGGACAAAACATAATAGTAAATGAAAATGACGGAATTTTTTTATAGTTAAAACAAATTGTATTAATCACGAGGATTTCATTAACAAATATTCTAAAGATTTTTATTAAATTAAAAATAGAAATTTTATATTAAAAAAACAACTTCTAAAGAAAAAAAAATTATGATTCGTGTCAGCTGAAAAAACAATATCCTCTACACTTCTCAATCGATCATTAATTAACAGAGAATGTCCTTTGCAAAAAAAATAATTAAAAGTGAACGTTCTTTTATTACAAATTAACAGAGAATGTTTTATTCGGAAAATTGTTATTATAATTAAATAAAAGACTTTGATTGGAGTATATAGAGAATAGAATTAATTAATGTGGTAAAATTATACTATAGTAAAAGTTTAGTACTCTACCTGTATCAATGTTAGCTATGATTGTATTTTCACCAAACCTTCCCTTTTGCCAAGCTGAGTTCAAATCAAATCCACGCAATCCAAGAAATTCCCATGAACGGGTAGTGTGCAATTTATGCTCTTTGCTCAAAAACACAGATACCACCTTTCGATTTTCTGCATAAATATGTTGAAACATAAAAACACTAGATCTACAAAATGTTTATAACATTGGAAGCATGGTAATTATGTTTCTCACTTGCAATTTGTGCAGCTTCTTCATCTTCAAGTATAGCTGCAAATCCATTGATGTGTTTGTTATATGAATAAATAATTGCTTCTTTGGCATTCTCCTTGCTGTGAATTAATTATCAAATAAATATACATTAGTCAATCAATATATTTCTTCTAAAAGAAAAGCTTAAGAAATTTTTTGTGATGGTTTTCTCATTAATTAATTATTTATATATATACCTTCCTAAGATTGAAGCAAGTAAATCATAATGAGAAGATGTAGCAAGTTCAAGGTCAACAGAGGAAGGGGTTGGACCATGTGAATGTGTTCCCAAGTATACAATGTAGCACTGTAAATATGAACATAAAAAAAATCAATAAATGATGAAATTTAATGAAAATTATCTAAAGGATTGTAACTGGCTTACCTTTTTGATGGCATGAACATCATTGAGCAACAAAGTGAAAATAAGAAGAGATGAAATAAGAAGGTGATGAAAACATAAAATGAAGCGACCCATTTATTCTCTGTATTGGATAGTGTATTAGCTTAGCCTATAGGATATTTGCTAATTCCTCTCCTTATGTAACGAAAGGCAGGCATAACATATATATATATAAATTAGTGATCCTTTATCTCCATAAGTAAATTTAAGATCAATTATTACTTTATTTAATAATTTAATATAAACAATAAATTTTATAAATTTAATTATTGATTATTGATATAATATATTAATAATTAAATACATAAAATTATATAATTTAGTTATCGATATTTAGTTATATTTTTTAAAAGTTTATTATATATTTATTTAAAATTATTTAACGAAGTATTAAATAATTTTAAAATTTTATAAAAATTTGTGAAGTTGATCTACTTAATAATAACTTTTGATTTAACCTTTAGATTAGTAAAATTCATCATTTATATTGAGTTATTAAGTGTCATAACATTTTGGCAATCAAAGAATCTTCACCCATATATAGTGAATATTCGTTGACTGAACGAATAAGTCTAAAATAAATTATTCCGCTTAATAACTTAAAATAAATGATAAATTTTATAAATTCAACCAGTGATTTTTGACATGATATATTAATAATGAAACATATAAAATTTTATATAAATTTAAAATTCATAATAATATAATTTAGTTGTTGATATTTATTTATATTTTTTAAAATTTATTATAGATTTATTTGAAATTATATAAAATGAAATACAAGACAACTAAAGATTATTATATTTTATTTTACGAAGGCTCAAGAGTATTTTTAATCTTAACTTTACGGTAAAGTAAATGAATATTATAAAAAGAAAAACCATATACTGTAAAAACATAAAAAAAGACAGACCATCATAAGTGATTCCAAAAATGTGACAAACTTAGGTCCATCCAAATTAGGTTAGTCTAAATGGTAACGGCTCTTTTGGATGAAAAAAAGATTTGGTTAGGGGGGACCGTTCATCTTGTGTACTTAAGGTTCTGCAACAAATAGTCACATTTAAACACACTTATGACAATTGCACTTAGATTATGTGTCTACTCGCAAAAATAAATGGTTGGGATAAAAATCCACATTTTTTATATAGATGTAGGTTCATGTAATTTTTTATTTTATTTTTTTCTATGTTTATTATAATATATATTTGTTTTTTATATTTTAGATGTTTTTATTTGACTAAATAATATTTTATAAGTTAATTTAAAAGATTTTTAAATTGTATTTTAATTGAGTTGTGGTTTCTTTTTATAGTCAAAGTACATGAAACACGAGCGGTATCCACGCTCAGGTGCTCAAATGGTATTAAAGTTGTTGCTCACGTATGTACGAGCAAGGGTGGATCCACTATGGAGTTAACGGGGATCTTGTCCACACAAAAAATAAAAAATTAATTTAATAATACTATTATTTTTATAAAGCCCCATAAAATCTTCTAGTTTAAAAAAATATATTGTATATTCAATGATATATTTATTTCTAAAATTATTTTTAATTTTGTCTATGACAACTGTAACCATTGAAAAATATGTGTGTGCCATGAATTTTGTGAAGAATTGAATGTATAATTGTATTGAGGATGATAGATTGATTTGTTATATATATATATATATATATATGGAGTGACATATTTGATAGTGTTAAAATTGAAAAATATCATTGAACATTTTTAGAATATGAAACATCAATGACAATTGTAATTTGTAGAAATTTTTATGTGTTTTGAGTTTGTTTAGTCATTATAGTTATATATTTTGTAAGACTTAGTAATAGTTATATATTTTGTAAGATTTTGTAGTATTTTTTTTTTGTTTAAATATATATACTATTGTATTGCCCCATCGAAGAAAATTTCTAAATCCACCACTACATGTACGAGCTCAAATATATATATTTTTCTAAAGCATGTATAGGACAAATACTATAGGACCTTGCACCTAAGGTGTTGTGGCGGATCTTACACAAAATATTTAAGGGAGCCGGATAGAGACAAATATTAACTAAAATATTATAATTGAAATTCATAAAAGTCAGATAGTTTTTTTTTTTAGAGTTTCACACAATTCATATATAGTCGACAAGTTGAAAAAGTTATAATTTCAATTCTCACAAGTTTTACAATTTTCACAAGTCACAATTTTCACAAGTTTTTAAAACTTAATACAATTCAATCAAAAAAAATATATCAATTTTATGATTTTTATCTTTGTCGAAAACTTTCTTCTTGAAAAATGTATCAATTTTCTTATGTTTAAACATCGTGTCACTCTTAACAAAATACACAAATTAATTAAAACAATTTACAATTAACAAATAGTATCACACTATCATATCTCAACTATTAACATGTAAAAGTTTGTTAATAGATAGTAGTTCTGTTGCTAACTAGGGTGTTAGAGTTTGTCTATTTGAGATTAGTTAGTTTATCATTCGATATTAGATAATTTATTTATATATATAGAGTTTGTTGTATTAATTTTATTATATTTTATCGGTATATATTATAATAAATGTCTACCTCATTTATAATTTCTAATATGATTAGCGACTTGAGTTGTGATTTACGAACAATTGAATAATCTCTTTACATTGAGGTAAAAATAAGAAGATGATTGTCGACAAAAGCCATTAAATTTGTTTTTTACTATAATTATTTAAGTAGAACATAAAATTATTTAAGTAGAGCATAAAATTAGATAAGAAGATGTCAATTTTTCAAAATCATAAAAAATTGAGAATATTTTAATAATTTATCACTATTATTTTAATAATTTATAAGAAAAAATTAAAAAAATACATAATGCCGTGGCCTGTGTCCGCTCCGCCACTGCTAGATGTCTCTTGCCATCCTTAAAAACAACGGTTATTTAGCGTCAGTCACATAGTTATGTAAAGTATGTCTAATATAATCAATTGCTGTTGACATAGATTATTGGATTTTCCAGTGTTCCAAACTCAGAAATTATTAAATCTTTAAAGAGATTGTTAATTATTTTTTGTTCTCTTTAATCTTACATGTTGTGTGTCTCCTCAATTTCAAACTTTTTTTAATGAAAAAATATATGACATAAGTGTTATCCAAAATTAGTAAAATGAAACGAATCTAAACGCCCCACATCATAAAACGAATGTCATAGAAAACTGGACAGAACATAATTGCACGCTTTGCCCATTATTAAATCTGCAACAGAGTGGACCAGTTCATACTAATACCAAAACCCTAAAATACACTCAATATTACAACAAATATCCCCTATAGTTTTAATAAAATATCCCCTATGGTTAAATAAAATATTTCCATAATATAAAGTGTATTATAATTTTAATAATATAATGGATTTAATTTAAAAAATACAGTCGCTTTAAATGATTTTTTTTTTAAGTCTTTCTCTATTGTTTCTTACCTACATCAACAACTAGGTTTTATTAATTTTTTTACATACCAAGTAGATTGTTAGTTACATGTATTAAAAGTTGTAATAGTTGTATTGGAGCCTCACCTTACTAAGGTTTAGACTATTGAATGTATAAATAAAATTAAATATTCTCACACCAATATGTTTCACAATCATCTTCCACCTCTAACCATTTAATCCTCCTCTAATTTTACCCTTTTTCATTTATACTTCTATGTTATATGTAATATTGAGCTTAATTACTTTGTTGTTGTTACTAGTTTTTCATTTTTCGATATATATTTATATTGACAGAAAAAGTAAAATTCATTCAAATAATAAAATAATATTAATGCACTTTGATAAAAAAATATACACACTAACGATACACATAAGCATTTCATAATTAATAAAAAATAACCATACTAAAATCTTAATCCAAACAATCAAACTAATTTATTCAACATATGACCAATGGTAAACAATAATGCAAAATCCACAATCTTTAATCTCGACCTTCTTTGGAAAAAAATACTTGTTGGTGTTCACTCATATGACTAGGAGGTCTTCGACACGATAATTTCAATCACGGGTTGACAAGTCATATGTAAGACTGATGGGACGTTGAATTTAATGATAACCTCCTTAAGTCCCTTATTTAAAATACTGTCTTGACAAAACGAGTATATTGCCTCTATGAACACCGCACCAAGATATGAAAACAAAAAACATCACACCATAATGACAAACAAATCAACGTTGCAAAGGTTGGTTTATGGCATTTTGTCCAAAAGGATACCGTAGTTATGATCTTTCAAGTAAAAAATATGTTTCTTGCAATGTTGTGTTAATTGAGCACATGTCATTTAATCTCTTTTATCTTATTCTTATACTCATATCTGTTAGCTATCAAGCTTATTACTTCAAATGCAAGAATAATGAAGATATAGAATGAGATATAAGTTGTAGGACTTGTTTATTCAATGAATGGAATGTGCTATTTATACATGGTTTGTTCCTATTCATTCTAACTGTCCTCTAACTAACGAACTAACTAATTGAGTAATTAGTTAGTTATCACAAACAACTAACACTTTACTTGAATTACACATTTTCTAATTTGGTTTATCCTGATCAATCTGGTTTTTCCAAAACATTCTTGGTTTCTTACACTTTCCCTTAATTTAAGTATCTAAGTGAAACTACTCCTAGCATTTGTCTTAGCTCCTCAAATATGATTGTCCTTAATGCCTTTGTCATGATATTAGCCATTTGAATTTCAGTTTGGCAATATATGAGTTTTAGTTTGCATTTTCCAACTTGATCTCTTATGAAGTAAAACCTTGTTTCAATGTGCTTGCTTCTTCCATAAGACACAAGATTCTTTGCTAGATTTATGGCTGAGATGTTGTCAATCATCAATGGTACTAGCCTGCATACTTCAATTCTTAATCCTGCAATCAATGATTCCAGCCACAATGTTTGGCATGTTGCATAACTGCCAGCAATGTATTCAGCTTCACACAATGACAATGCAATGATTGGTTGTTTCTTTGAGCTTCGTGCTATTGGAGATTTCATGAACTTGACTACATAGCCTGATGTGCTTCTTCTATCATCCTTATCTCTACACCAATCAAAATATGAATATCCTACCAAGTCTCCATTTTCCTGCTTCAGTTCTGTTGTAAACAGAATTCTATGCTCCAAGGTGCCTTGAATGTATCTCATGATTCTCTTGACTGCCATCCAGTGAGAATACTTGGGATTCTCCATGAATCTGCTAATAACACCCACACTATAGCAAATATCAAGTCTTGTGTTGCACAAGTATCTTAGAGAACCAACAGCTTGCTTGAATAGAGTAGTGTCAGCCATCTTTTCTTTAATTTCTTTTCCCATCTTTGCATTAACTTCAATTGGAGTGACAGCAGGGTTGCAGCCAACCATGTTCTTAGAATTTCTCCAGCATATTTCTTCTGGTGCATCACTATCCCTGCTTCTGCTTCTGATTAAGCTTACCAATATCTGACATTTCAAACTCCTTCTTCATGATTTCCTTGAATTCTTCAATTTCCTTCCTATTGGTGCCAGTTACCAGTAAGTCATCAACATATAGGCATAGTAGGATAATTGCAGGTCCTTCATTCAGTGTGTAATGCCTCACATAGACTCCATATTCCACTGTGCACTTGATGAAGCCAATGCTAATTAAGAATGAGTCGATTCTTTTGTTCCAAGCTCTTGGGGCTTGCTTCAAACCATAAAAAGTTTTCCTTAATTTGAACATTTTATCCTCTTTTCCCTTAATCACAAATCCTGGTGGTTGAGAGACATACACTTCTTCTTCCATCCATTCATTCAAAACAGCAGACTTGACATCAAGCTGGCACATCAGCCAGCCTCTAGCACAGGCTAGTGCTATCACTAGTCTGATTGTTTCAATTCTGGCCACTGGAGCAAACATTTCACAATAGTATATACCTGTCCTTTGTAAGAATCCTTTAGCAACCAATCTAGATTTGTATTTAGAAGTTGTTCCATCTAGGTTCAACTTGAGTTTGTAGACCCATTTTACTCCAATATGTTTCTATTTTAGAGGTAAATCAATTAAGTACCAGGTTTGATTCTTCTCAATTGCCTTGATCTCTTCTATCATAGCTTCTTTCCAAGGTCCTATCTTCAGGGCTTCTTCAACATTTAGTGGTTCTGTTTTTGCAAATAAAGCAAAGTGAACCAGGTCTCCACTCTTATCAATGTCACTGTCATTGTATACTTCAAAGTCTTTTAAGTGTGTTGGTGGCTGCCTTACCCTATGAGATTTGCTTGACTATATCCTTTCTTCAACTTTGTCCATACTAGTATGATGATCATCTTGTACTTGTAAAGGCATCTGTGTAGGTTGGCATGTGCTGTTGGTATCTTGCTCCCAGTCCCAGTGCTGGCTGTTGGCAATCCGCTTCCAGTGCTAGCTGCTGTTGACTTTCTGTTTCCAGTCCCTCTGCTCTTGCTCAATGATCCTAACATCTCTACTGACTACCACCTTGCCTCTAATAGGATCATAGAGCTTGTATGCACCAGTGGGATGATATCCAACCAAGATCACGATTTCACTCTTGTCCTACAACTTCCTTCTTTTCTAGTCAGGCACATGCTTGAAACATAGAGCACCAATTGCCCTTAAGTGCCCTACTGCTGGTTTCCTACCACTCTAAACCTCATCTGGCAGCTTCTTTGTTGGACATTTATTTAGGATGTATGCAGCAGTTGATGCAGCCTCACCCCAGAACTTGTGTGGCAATTCATTTCCCTTCAACATACTTCTAGTCATGTCTAGGATGGTTCTGTTTCTTCTTTCAGCCAGTCCATTATGTTGAGGTGTGTATGGGGTAGTCACTTCATGTTCAATTCCATGCTTGACACAGAATTCCTCAAACTCATGTGATGTATACTCACCACCTCCATTTGTCCTTAACACTTTGACAGTTTTTCCACTTTGTTTTTCAACTTTCACTTTGAAATTCTTGAACATTTAAAATGCTTCATCTTTGGTCTTTATCAAATAAATCCACAACATTATACTAAATTCATCAACAAATGTTATGAAATACTTATTACCTCCTAATGATGGCACCTCAAATGGTCCACATATGTTACTATGAACCACTTCAAGAACGTTCTTCGCTCTTGCTTGCACTTGTGATTGAAAGGAATTCCTTGATTGTTTTCCTGCCATACATACATCACACATCTTCTCAGGGACATCAATCATAGGAATGCCATTAACCATCTTCTTTGATCCTACTTGTTGCAAGCTCCTGAAGTTCAGATGACCAAACCTTGCATGCCACAACCAGTCCTCATCAACTGAGCTTATTGCTACCAAGCATTGGATATCTACAGCTTGTATATTGATGACAAAGGTTCTGTTCTTTGAGAGATGAACCGTTAGTATCATCTTCTTTTGCCCATCATATATTTCTAAGGCATCATCCTTCATAATCACCTGAAATTCTTTCTGACCAGCTGTCCTATGCTCGACTAATTGCTTTTCATTCCTGGTACATACAACACATTTTTAATCACCACTGTTTTGTCATTTCTTCTCTTGATCACCATGTTGCTTGCTCCCTCAGCTTCCAAGGTTCTGTCATCAGCAAACCTGATCTTGCTCCTTCTTGATGTATTAATATCCACCAGCCATTTTTTGTGACTTGTCATGTGATTAGAGCATTCAGTATCAAGAAACCAAAATTGGGACGGAGAATGTTCTTCGTTTCTAGTAGCCATTAACAAAATTGTTTATGAGTTTGAATCATCTTCTTGAGAAACACATGCCTCATCCTCATCTTTCTTCTTCTACTTTCCTTTACCAGACTAGCATTCATCAGCAAAGTGTCCAAACTTCTCACAATTGTAACATTGAACCTTCTTCTTGTCAAAGTTCTTTGATTTTCCTTTGGGTTTACGATTTGCACTTTCTCCATTTGATGAAAACTCAGACTTATCTTCAGATTTATGAATTTATTCTTCTTCCTTCTCTGATCTCCTTTCTTATGAATTTGTGCTCCCGACGCTTGATCCCCAAACTTCACTCCATTTCTTTCATCCATTCTTAATTCTCTTGCTTCTAAAGTTCCCTGCAACTCTTCAAGATTCAATGTGGAAATGTCTTTGGATTCTTCAATTGCACATACAATGTAATCAAACCTAGGATGTAACGATCTCAAAATCTTCTCACACAATTTCTGTTCAGTCAACTTCTCACCATAACCAGCCATTTGATTTGTGATACTCCGCAGTCTTGAGATCAGATCAGACACCTTCTCTTGCTCCTCCATCTGCAGCCATTCGAATTGTCTCTGTAGGGTCTGCAACTTCAATTTCTTGACCTTGGTTCCTGTAGAATAAAACTTCTCAAGAATGTCCCATGCCTCTTTTGCACTTCTTGTATTAGATATCTTGTCAAAGTTGGTTGTTTCAAGGCATTGATAAAGAATGAAGGTGGCTTTGCAATCTTTCTTCTTGTTTTCTTTAAAACTTGATCTCTGCTCCTCTGTTGGATTGACTCCCAGATCTTCAAAACCATTTTCTATGATTTCTAACACTTCTTGAAATCCAAACAATGCTCGAATCTGCACTCTCCATCTATCCCAATCTTTTCCATCAAAGTGTGGCATATGGGCTGGAAAATTTCCACTGTTTGCACTCGAACTCATCCTCAGTTCACTCGTGTTTTAATCCTCACACTTCACTCGTGTTTATCACTCTTGTTTTTGGATTGAAACCTTGCTCTGGATACCAATTGTTAGCTTTCAAGCTTATTACTTTAAGTGCAAGAATAATGAAGATATAAAATGAGATATATGTTGTAGGACTTGTTTATTGAATGAATGAAATGTGCTATTTATACATGGTTTGTTCCTATTCATTCTAACTGTACTTTAACTAACTAACTAATTGAGTAATTAGTTAGGTAGTTATCAGAAACAACTAACACTTTACTTGAATTACACATTTTCTAATACCAAGAACGTTCTTGGTTTATCCTGATCAATCTGGTTTTTCCAAAACAATCTTGGTTTCTAACACTATCAAATATGAACTTACTAATATTGAACTTTTTATCCTTGGTGATAATATTCCTAGTGATTGTAATTTCAAGAACTACAGGGTCCATACTATCGTTGTACTTTAGATAAAGATGTTTGTTACGTTCCCACGACTTTGGAACAAGCTCCTTCAATTGTTGATCTTCCTCTGTTTCTCATTCTCTTACATGTTATCCTAGGCCTCCTCGTGTTGTAAGTCCACTCATTTGCCAAAGTTTGTTATTTCACATCTTTTCTAACTTATATTCACAATTTGTCTAACCCATCATCCTTTGAAGAGACTATTGTAGAACGAGAAACACAAGAAATGTGGGGTTTGAATTGTGTTTCGTGTTTAAAATCTTTTTTGTGTGGCTACTCTAAAGTAAAGAAAGCAGAGCAGATAAATAAAAATAGAACAGAAAGACACAACCAATTTATCCTGGTTCACAACCGACATGGTAGCTACGTCCAGTCTCTTCCACTTGAAGGATTTAATCCACTAATTCACCATGGAATCAAACTTACACTTGAACACCTACTAATCAAACTAATTATGTTTAATCTTCTCAACCTTCTAGCTTAGTACAATCAAGTTGTTGAGAAAGGCATCGACTATTTGGCTAGGTTATAAAACAAAATATTTGGGTTTTTCTGAATTAGCTCTCTAGAGAATGTTTACAAATATTTTTCTTCAGAAACTTTTCTCCGCACTAAAGTGAAATAGAAGTATTATGAGCAAGAGTGCAGATTTGCTTATACTTGTGTGTTTCTTATCTTTTCAATTAGGAATGCACGTCCTTTTATAGAGATCGATTAGATTTATGGTCGTTGTCTGATTGCAAAAAATCAGCATATCTTTTGAGATTGGTTTTCCATAGAAATTTTCCAAAATGAATCTTGTAATTGATTCAGCGTATCTTGTTTAAAACAGTTGGGAAGCATAGGATACGATGATCAGAGCATGTCTTAAGATCTTCAAACAAGTAACAAATTCAAGATGTTTATCAAAGGATGCGCAAATGCTTTTTCTTATTTGGAGCGTTGACTTTCATTGAAGTGTTGGCTTCTTTCAGAGAATACAACATAACTCAGAGTTAGACTATCAAATGCTTGAAGTGATGATATGATTATCAGAGGCAGACGATCACTTGCTTGTTAAGCTTATCAAAGGCAGACGATCAGAGCATAGTTGCGTTTAGCAGAGGCAACTAAAACAGAACATATCATGTATTATCCAGAGTCACCAGATCCAGAGTATTGCTTGCATTATAGGAGTCAACCAACATAGAGCATCACTTGTGTCATTAGAGGCGCGTGTTATAACGCTTACATCAAACTTAGAAAAACAAAGTGAAGCGAAGTCCTGGTGTTCCTTTGACTTCGTCCAATTATCAGAGGATACGACATATGAATCTATATAATTCACTTGTTCTAAGACCTCCATACTAAATCAAATTGTTAGTGCATTAAATGGTTCCCATAAGCTGATTTTGTTATCATCAAAACAAGTAAATGTCATAGTTCTTCAAACCAACTTGGTTCTAACAACAATTCTTGATCCCTTTTGGTAGTCAGTTATGGAAGAAGAATTTTTTGCTTTGCACTAGATAGATTTCTAGGACTTTGCATCTCTTTCACTATGAAAATTGATTATTGGGTCTCGTTGGTCACTACAAAAAAACCTCATATTACTAACCAACTACATGAAGATTACTAGTGGGCACTAGACCATCATATATTACTGACAGAAAAAACCCTCAGAAATTGTGGAATCCAATTATGTGGAACTGCCACAAACAATATGGAAGGAAAAAAAACTTTAATTTTGTGGCGGCTAAAACCGTTGGAAAGCTTGATTCAATTATTATATATAACCATTTTCATATTTCTCATTTTCTCACTTCTTTTTTTTTTTTTTTTTTTTTCACTTTTAGCTTCCCTCTAAATTTTTTCTCTAACTTCTCTCTAATTTTTCTATACTAAATTTTTATTTTCTCCTTTGTTTAGATGTGTTTTCTTACATTAAAATAATAACTTTAATTTATTTGATCTAATTATATATTTTTTTTCTACAATATGATATGGTTGATATTGTAGTCACCATAGTTTCTTTAATATTTTAAAAAATTATTTTCTATTTTTTTTTTTAAAAGTTATCTCTTTTATGGTTAGAAGTGGCAAAACAAGTCGATCCACCTCGTAATCAACCTTTATAAAAAGGGTTGGGTAAGGCGAACCAATTTAGATGGTTGAGTTAAAACCACCACCTTGCATCACGATAGGTGGGCAGCCTTGCAAGTTGGCTTGCAAAAGTAATTTATTTAATTCACTTATAAAAAAAATTTAAAACATCACCTTAACAACCATAATAAATAAAAATAGATAATATTAATTTTATTATTAGCACAAGCATTAACATGTCATCAACAACACAAACAATAAATGTACATCCAATCCCACATCAATCAAGATGGTACTTGTAACATCCCGACCTTACCGTTATCGGCAATGTTAATTACGACCTTCTCGCCCCCTATCTACCAGTGGAAATAACGAGTTTTTGCCTTCCGTGGGATTTGAGCCCGATACCCTGGAGATAAGTACCGCCTCCACACAATCCCACTACCAATTGAGCTACCCGACCATTACCGTTACTGGCAGTGCTACCTCATGACCTTCTCGTTCCGCCTATCCACCCAATGGAAATATGGAGTTTTTGCCTTCTGTGGGATTCGAGCCCGGTACCTGGGAGATTAGTACCGCCTCCACACAATCCCACTACCACGGAAGGCAAAAGCTCGTTATTTCCACTGGGTGGATAGGGGGAACGAGAAGGTCGTGAGGTAGCACCGCCGGTAACGGTAATGGCCGGGGTGTTACATAAAAAAGGTGTCTTTTGGCTCAATTGGTAGTGGAATTGTGTGGAGGCGGTACTTATCTCCCAGGTACCGGGCTCGAATCCCACGAAAGGAAAAAACTCGTTATTTCCACTGGGTGGATAGGGGGCGAGAAGGTCGTGATTAACATCGCCGATAACGGTAAGGGTCGGGATGTTACAATACTCTAGGAGATATTATCTACGGGAGACAATGATAGTGTTTATGCAATATAATACTATTTTTTAGTTTTGTCAAAAACAATAAAGGTACTACTTTTAGATGTATTAACTATATAAATTTTTATCCGCTGTCGCACACGGATCAAATACGATTGAACATAAGTGCAGAAAGGGGTAATAACCCGAGTCGTTTCTCAAGGACTCTTTATATAATGATATTAACCGAGTTGAAATTCGAAATTGGGGGTTTTTATAATGAATTAGTTTGGACAGATGAGCAAAACGATTTATCCACTTATTCGAGTTTCGGACCTATCATAGATTCTACCAATGAGTTTTAATTAATTTCTAATTTTTGATTCTATTCTTATTTGACTACAGAATTGATCAAACAAGCGTACAATCAATCCTACGTGAGTTCGGTTTCATTGACTGGATTAAGCATCACAATCATCAAAATATTACAATTAACGATCAAGCTTCGCAGAATTATAATTCAATTAAATTAGAGATTGAAAACAAATTCTGTCAAATAAATTTAATCGATCCTATTAAAATTCAGTTTAAGCAATCAGAATATCAATATAATTAAATGAACGAAAATAGAATCATGAATCAAAATCGATGGTATAACCTGAACCTCCAGGCGTGATGAAACTCTGAACTCGTGGATTAATCTGATGAAATTAGCCTTCCATAGAATTAAAAGTAAAAAGTGTTTTATATTTTTGATTATGTCCGAAAATACTATATCCTCAGAAAGGAAAGAAAATTCTCAATATATAGTTCTCGATTTTGGAATTTAAAAACAAGTGGCCCGTAATTTAAAATTATTACAAAAGTCCAGATTACTAAATCTGCAATTTAGGCCCAGTAGAGTTCGGCATTGAGATTTTATTCCAACATAAAAGTTGTAGCTCTGATTTTTAGCTTTCCAACCATTGCTCGCATGCTTCAATCTGATGTCCAAAGCTCAAGTTATGGCCTACAGAGCGAGCAGGGGTCAAAATGCAAATAATAAAATTATAATTCAATTTCAACCCAAAGTTTAGAAACAAACTAAAAAAATTATTCTAAGCTATAAAGTGATTTTAAAAAAACAAATTAAAAAGCTAGAAACATGCGTCCATGTGCTATGATCAATAGTGTTTATGCACTATAATACTATTTTTTAGTTTTGTCAAAAACAATAAAGGTACTACTTTTAGATGTATTAACTATATAAATTTTTATACAATTACTTTGTTGTATGTTTTATTTTAAAAGAAATTCTATTTTCTCGTGCAATATGGATACATTAATGACTTAAATATTAATTTTTAAAAAATAGCAATAATAATCTTAAAAATGATTCTTTAGTCTTACTGTTTTGGTAATTTGTCTTGGTATTTTGGTCATTTGTTTTTATCTTTATATAAAATGAAAGTCAATAATAGAAGAAACATGGTGCATGCTTGCATGCGTATTTTCCAAAAATCATAATGCTCACCAACGAAACATGGTGGTTTATTGCTGCTGCCACCGTCTCTGAAAACTGGTTGTGCGGAAGCCATGAATTATTGATCTAGGAGTAAGTTACCTTGAACCTGCTCTGATGCCAATTGTAAGATCAGATGTGCACCTAAGAGGGGGGGGGGTGAATTAGGTGTTTGAGAATGTTAGTAGTTTTCAGAAATTTAGTGATCGATTTTTGCGCTTAATGATGGTCGATGAAAGAGTAAATAGCAGTAAGTAAAAGAACACAATAGATTTATCCTGGTTCCCCTTATAACCAAGGGTACATCCAGTCCTCTTGCTCACCACAAGAGATTTCCTTCACTATTTGTCAGAATATGTACAAGTGTTCACCCTAGGACCTTTGCTACAACCTTCTAACAAATCTTCTATGATAGAACACTACTATCTTAGATAACACACTTAAAGAAAGTACAACTTTCTTTTACAAACACTTGTGATTTGATAAGAGTATAGGAGTAAGAAAGAGGTAGAATGATAACAATCCAAGATTGATTCAAGTACGTTGAGAACCTTAAGGATATGACAATGATATGCAAGTACTTGAATTTAAGAAAATGACTTTGAGAAAAATTCAGAAAAGTTTGTTCAAAGTCTTGAAGTTGTGTAGTAGGATTGTTGTCTTTTGAATCTGAAGTTGTGATGTATTTATAGTCCATAAACATCTCTTCAGATTCGTGGCCATTGATCCAAGAGGTTTGAGGAAGAATTGCAATGTTTTATATTCAATTCAGAACTGAAAAAGTGCATTGCTTCCAGTTGTATTCGAATACAGGCTATGTGTATTCGAATACGCCTCTTTGCAACGTTCAAATTTATTCAAATTTAACACTGTGTATTCGAATACACTTGGATGTAGTCGAATACAGATTGGTTAATTTGGCCACTGACTTGCTGGGTGTATTCGAATACAATAGGATGTAGTCGAATATAGATGAAGAGTTTTGGCTACTGACTTAGCATTTCTTCATCTGTATTCGAATACACAAGGATGTAGCCGAATACAGATGAAGAGTTTTAGCTACTGACTTAGCAATTCTTCATCTGTATTCGAATACAAGATGTTGTATTCGAATACACTTTTGCATATTTCAAAAATATTAAGTGTAATACTTTGAAAACAAAGTGTTTTGAGTTTCAAAAATGTTGTTTATGCATATGGAATGATGTAAGGTTCTCTTGTATATGATTTTATGGATTGTATCATTTACCTTTACATAAAACATCTAATTTTTAATTCATCAGAGAATGTTTGGAGATTGTCTTGAAGACTTCTTCTTTTTGAGCTTGTCGCTTTGAGCAAGATCATCTTTTGTATCATCAAAAACATGTATTTTACATTCTCCCCCTTTTTGATTATGACAAAACCATATGTTGAGTATTGATGACTCCCCCGTAATGTATGCGCATCACGCTCCCCCGTAAAGTAAGCATACTTCCGTGGCGGATGGTCAAGGGAACATGTGTATTGAGTACCTATATTGATAGTTGAAAGAACAACAAAATACCAGATTTTCTCCCCCTTTTGACATGATCAAAAAGAAGAAGACTACCAATAATATATGAAGAAATAAAACAAAATAGAAACATAATAGGCCAAATAAACATAATAGAAGAACCATGCAATCAAACACGCAGATAAAAGTGCATAAGAGTCATAATACAACACCAAAATGGAACCGAAAGTAGCAGATAGTACAGCAAAGCAAAAAAACATGAAAGGAAGCATAACAAAACGTCAACTAGTCCTAGGAAACTAAATGGGAATCAATGATGGCCAGGCGGGAGATGAAGATGATCAATCTTGTCAGACAAAATACACATTTCATGAATCAAACTTCTTTGGTTGGTTGCGATGGTGGATTCGATAGTCTGAAAGCGAGTAGCAACCGAAGTGGTGAAATCAGAGAGGCAGTTCTGAAGAGAATCAAGTTTTTCCATAACTATGCGATTGGAGACATAGTCATCATCAGAGGCTGTGTCTTCAGCATCATCATCGTCAGGAGCAGCATCAGTCGCAGCGCCATCAGAATGAGCAGAAGTTTGTCCAAGATCACTCATATGAATGTACTTCTGAAGCGGTTCGTTCCAGACAATTTTCATACTAGGAAGAACACTTAAATCCAACAGATTGTCCTTCGTAACAGTATACAAAACCTCCTCAGAAAAGTCCACTTCAAAGTGTTCAAGAATGCGAGTGACTTCCTTGGCGTAAGGCAAACCAACAGCTTCTCTGGATGTGAACATTACGGACTTAATGATGTATGACCAATTGAGAGGAAGCCCTTCGAACATAAAGTACATAAGCTGGAGTTCAAACTCAGAATTTGGGGATAATTGCCAGCTTTGGGGACCAATATATAACTTAAGAAATAATGAAGCAAACGATAATCAACAGTGAGATGACCAACGCCATATCGTTGCTTAGCAAATTTAGAACCGGCTTGACTACGCTTCTGTTCCATAATTTGTTTATTAAACCGACAGAGAGTAACATAAGCATCATATTTGGGAACACCAGCCCATTTACAAAGGTTAGTGGGACTAACTCTTTGTCCCGCACAGGGAATTTTAAAAATGTCACAAATAATGTGGGAATCAAACACAATATCTTTCCCTTTGACACGAGATTTCAACAGTTTGCCATCCCTAGTTAAATTGCAGTAAAAGACCGTAACTAAATCGGGATAGATAGGACCTTTGTAACTAATAAACTCTTCCATACGTTGAGCTTTAAGTAAAGCAGGAAATTGAAATGCAGAAAAGGAGTCTAAAGTACCGAGTTTTGGAATGATAAGCCGTTTGTCGGAGTAGAGTGTGCGAAACCGAGCAATTTCCTCTGGTGTGTGTAAGAGGCGTGATAAATCTGTGACGTTAGTGCTCTTTGTGCATTTCTTGGAGGGACCCACGCTTGCATGCTTAGTACGAGGTCCTCGTTTGCGTGCATCTTGAACAGTGTTGGAGACGTTGGACATATTGATGGGAAAGAAATTTGGGGGTTTAGGGTTTTTGAGTGTGCGAAATCTGAATGAAGGAAGAATAGAGAGGACCAAAATAGGATTGGGCTTGGAAGTTAATAACAATGGAGTAAGATGAAGGGAAGGATTTCGAAAAAATGAGGAAGGAGGCAAACGTATTCGAATACCTAATCTGAGTAATGAAGCAAAATTGTTGTCGTGGCTTTTAAATAGAACAGAAATATTGGAAGGTGTAGTCGAATACACTTGAGTGTATTCGAATACAAATTGAAAAATTTGGATTCTGAATGGTTCTGAGAGCAGGTGTAGTCGAATACACTTGAGTGTATTCGAATACAAATGGACAATTTTTGATTCTGAGTGGTTCTGGGAACAGGTGTAGTCGAATACACTTGGATATCGAGAATGTGTAGTCGGCTACATCTTCAATTGATTTGAAGCAGAGAGTAATATACCATATATAGCAGTATAAACACCAAGATAAGGACAGGTAAGCAGATACAACTGAATTATAATATGATAATAAGAGAAAGAGCTAATACCTTTGAAATGATGATAACAAAGTACCTTATAGTTTTAAAGATCACTTTCACTTAAGATGCCGAGTTCTCGTCGTATTTTGTAAAATGAGTCCTTAGGGAGTGGTTTGGTGAAGATGTCGGCAAGTTGATTATGAGTATCCACAAATGTGACTTCAACATTTCCTTTAAGTACATGATCGCGTAGAAAATGATGTCGTATATCAATATGTTTGGTCCGAGAGTGCATGATTGGATTCTTTGAGATATTTATCGCACTAGTGTTGTCGCATCTTAACGGAATGCATCCAAGATCGAGTCCATAGTCACAGAGTTGTTGCTTAAGCCACAGAATTTGGGCACAACAACTTCCTGCTGCTATATATTCTGCTTCAGCAGTACTAAGTGCAACACATGCTTGCTTTTTACATGACCATGATACGAGTGCATTTCCCAAGACATGGCAAGTGTCGCTTGTGCTTTTACGGTCGGTTTTACATCCTGCATAATCTGAATCAGAATATCCAACGAGACTACAAATACTACCTTTCGGATACCATAGTCCTACGTTGGTTGTTCCTTTCAAATATTTCATGATTCGTTTGACTGCTACAAGATGTGATTCTTTAGGATCTGCCTGAAATCTTGCACACAAACAAACACTAAACATAATATCTGGTCGGCTGGCCGTTAGATATAATATAGAACCAATCATACCTCGATATTTTGAAATGTCTATGGATATACCAGATTCATCTTTATCAACATACGTTCCTGAACCCATTGGAGTAGCACTTTCTTTGCAATTTTCCATTTCAAATCGTTTTAGCAATTCTTTGCAATATTTTGCTTGATTGATAAAGATGCCATGCTTAAGTTGTTTGATGTGAAGGCCAAGAAAATAGTTTAATTTTCCCATCATGGACATTTCAAATTCACCTTGCATCATCAATGAGAATTCTTCACATATTTCATTGTTTGTTGATCCGAATATGATATCGTCAACATAGATTTGAACCAGCAAGGTGTGACCATTATTTCGTTTAATAAATAATGTCTTGTCAACCTTTCCTTTTTCAAAACCTCTTTCACACAGGAAGGCACTCAATCTGTCATACCACGCTCTTGGTGCTTGTTTTAGACCATAGAGAGCTTTCCTTAGTTTGAATACATGTGTAGGATTCTTGAAGTCCTCAAACCCAGGTGGCTGTTTGACATAAACTTCTTCATTGATGTATCCATTTAGAAAGGCACTTTTCACATCCATCTGAAATAATTCAAAGTTCATAGAGCAAGCATAAGCAAGTAGTAAACGTATTGCTTCTAACCTTGCGACCGGGGCAAATGTTTCGTCAAAATCAATTCCTTCTTCTTGATTGTATCCTTGGGCGACCAATCTTGCTTTGTTGCGAACAACTATACCGTTTTCGTCAAGTTTATTTTTAAACACCCATTTTGTTCCAATTATGTGTTTATTTCCTGGATTGGGAACAAGTTCCCAAACTTCATTTCTTTCGAATTGGTTAAGTTCTTCTTGCATAGCAAGTATCCATTGATCATCTTTGAGTGCTTCACCAATTTTGGAAGGTTCGATTTGAGAAACAAATGCCATGTTTAAGCATGCATCTTGTAGTTTAAGTCTAGTTGTAACTCCTTTGTTGATATCACCAATAATATTATCAATTGGATGATCCCGATGAGTTCTCCATTCCTTTGGGAGTTTATCATTTTCCTTTTCAATGTTGACTTCATTGTCTTGACTCGGTTGATCAATTTGATCTTCTTTACTTGGATCAGTACTTTCAATGTCATCATCATCATAAGAAATAGCTTTGTCCTCTTTCAAGGGGTTAGTTTCATCAAAAGTTACATGTATTGATTCTTCTACAATTAAAGTTCTTTTATTGAAAATTCTAAATGCTTTACTAGATAATGCATAACCAATAAAGATACCTTCATCTGCTTTTTCATCGAATTTTCCAAGATTGTCTTTTCCGTTATTTAGCACGAAACACTTGCATCCAAGGATGTGGAGGTGAGAGATATTGGGCTTTCTGCCTTTGTAAAGTTCATAAGGAGTCTTCTTAAGAAGTGGCCGAATGTTTACTCTGTTAGTAACATAGCATGCCGTATTTACAGCATCTGCCCAAAAATACTTTGGTAGATTTGAATCACTTAACATAGTTCTTGCAAGTTCTACCAAGGATCTGTTCTTTCTCTCAACAACTCCATTTTGTTGAGGTGTTCTAGGTGCAGAAAAATTGTGGAAAATTCCATTTTCTTCACAGAATTCTTCAAATAAGGTATTTTGAAATTCTCTTCCATGATCACTTCTAATTGATACAATTTTGGATGATTGTTCATTTTGGACTAGTTTGACATAATTTTTAAATGCTTTAAAAGTTTCATTTTTACTTGCCAAAAACAGGTCCATGTGTACCTTGAATAGTCATCAACTATCACTAGTCCATATGAATTTCCACCAAGACTTTTAGTTCTCGATGGACCAAACAAATCCATGTGTATTAATTGAAGTGGTCTTGTAGTTGATATAACATTTATAGCTTTGAAAGAAGTTTTTGTTTGGTTACCCTTTTGACAAGCGTCACATAATTTATCCTTGACAAATTTCATTTTTGGTAATCCAACAATAAGATCATGCTTGACTAGTTTGTTTAAATGATCCATGTGGATATGTGCAATTCTATTGTGCCATAGCCATGCATCATTGTTGTCGCTTACCAAAAGACATTTCATTTTCAAGGATAAATCGTCAAGATTAAGTATAAAAATATTTTTAAAACGTTTACCGATAAATTGAATTTCACTTGTTGCTGCATTTTGAATGATGCACTCTTCTTTGTTGAAGACTATCTTGTGTCGTTTGTCACATAGCTGGCTGATGCTTATGAGATTATGCTTTAGTCCTTCAACATACAGAACATCTTCAATTGATGGAGAAGGTGCTGTTCCAACTTTTCCAATACCTAAGATTTTTCCTTTATTATTATCTCCAATATACTACGCATCCTTTTGATTCAAGGGTCAAGGCTGAAAATTTTGTTATGTCACCCGTCATGTGTTTGGAGCACCCACTATCTAAGTACCACAAATTTGAAGTACTTTGTGTGCATACCTACAAAATTGAAATCAACTTTTATTAGGTACCCAAAGTGCTTTGGGTCCTTGGGGGTTAGTTCCTTTCTTGACCCATATGCAATGCCCTTTAGGAATGCTAATGTTTCTTATATGACAAACATTAGGTGTGTGTCCATGAATACCACAATATGAGCAAGTAGGAATCTTACTAGTATATGTATGAAGTTTATTTTTAGTAGATTTCTCCTTATAAGAGTGACCCTTTTGTAAAATTGTGACATTTCCTTGATTGGTTTGAGTACTTGATTTGACAAAGATAGTCTTATTTGAACTTGGTTTATCAAATTTAGAAAATCCAATACCACTTTTATCGTTTGAATATCTTTGCATGTTTAGAACATTTTCCAATCCTATATGTCCTTTTTCATATCTTTCAATCACTCTATTTAGTTGAACAATTTTAAATGAAAGAGACTCACATTTGTTGCATGTAAAATTCTGCTTTGATTTTTCAGCATCTTTTTCCATAATATCAATTTTTTCTTTAAGACATGAAATTTCTTTCTTTTGTGTTGATACTTGTTTAAGCAGATTTTTACATTCAACAAGAAGTTCTTTTATTGCATTTTGTGCTTCATTGTATTCTATGACTAATTCATGATTATAATGAGGAGTGTTTAAGTTACTAACCTCTTCGTCATCTGAATGGTGTGAAGCCATTAGTGCAACATTAGCACATTTGTCACTGTCCGTTTCTGATGATGAACTTATATCGTTATCTTCCCATGCTATATATGCTTTCTTGAAGTCTTTTCTTTTACCGGCATTCTTCTTGATGAGATCTGGGCAATCTGCTTTGATATGTCCTTGTTTCCCGCATTCAAAGCATGTGAAATTTTGGTTGGTAGTAGAGCTATCTTTCTTTTTGAAGTTCTTCTTTTTGAAGCTTCTGTTATTTTTAAGAAATTTACCGAATTTCTTGACAAGGAAGTTAATGTTTTCGTCTTCATCAGAAATTTCTTCTTTGACTACTTCCTTTGATTCGGTCTTTAGAGCAATGTTTTTGCTCTTCTTTTCTTGGGTTTCATTTTGCTCTAATCTTCCAAGTTCTATTTCATGTTCTTGCAGTTTGCCAAATAATGCAGAAAGTGACATTTTGGATAAACTCTTCTTTTCTGATATCGCTGTCACCTTTGGTTGCCACGCCCTGGTTAGTGACCTTAATACTTTCAGATTCAGTTCATCATTGGAGAAAAATTTTCCAAGGGCTGTCAAGTGATTTGTTAAGTGGGAGAATCGTTTCTGCATGTCTAATATAGATTCTCCAGGCTGCATACGAAATAATTCATACTCTTGAGAAAGTGTATTAAGTTTGGATATTTTTACCTCTACGGTGCCTTCATGGGTTACTTCCAATGTATCCCATATCTCCTTTGCTGTTTTACAATGAGATACGCGGAAAAATTCGTCCATACCTAATGCTGATTGTAAGATGTTTTTAGCCTTTTTATCAAACAGCACTTTCTTTTTATCGTCATCGGTCCAGGAATTTTTTATCTTGATTTCTTCCTTGTCATTGATTACTGTTGTTGGGATGTAAGGACCATTTTCGACAGCATCCCATATTTCGTCTCCCTAAGCCTCTAGATATGCTTGCATGCGTATTTTCCAAAAATCATAATGCTCACCAACGAAACATGGTGGTTTATTGCTGCTGCCACCGTCTCTGAAAACTGGTTGTGCGGAAGCCATAAATTATTGATCTAGGAGTAAGTTACCTTGAACCTGCTCTGATGCCAATTGTAAGATCAGATGTGCACCTAATAGGGGGGGGGGGGTTAATTAGGTGTTTGAGAATGTTAGTAGTTTTCAGAAATTTAGTGATCGATTTTTGCGCTTAATGATGGTCGATGAAAGAGTAAATAGCAGTAAGTAAAAGAACACAGTAGATTTATCCTGGTTCCCCTTATAACCAAGGGTACATCCAGTCCTCTTGCTCACCACAAGAGATTTCCTTCACTATTTGTCAGAATATGTACAAGTCCTCACCCTAGGACCTTTGCTACAACCTTCTAACAAATCTTCTATGATAGAACACTACTATCTTAGATAACACACTTAAAGAAAGTACAACTTTCTTTTACAAACACTTGTGATTTGATAAGAGTATAGGAGTAAGAAAGAGGTAGAATGATAACAATCCAAGATTGATTCAAGTACGTTGAGAACCTTAAGGATATGACAATGATATGCAAGTACTTGAATTTAAGAAAATGACTTTGAGAAAAATTCAGAAAAGTTTGTTCAAAGTCTTGAAGTTGTGTAGTAGGATTGTTGTCTTTTGAATCTGAAGTTGTGATGTATTTATAGTCCATAAACATCTCTTTAGATTCGTGGCCATTGATCCAAGAGGTTTGAGGAAGAATTGCAATGTTTTAGATTCAATTCAGAACTGAAAAAGTGCATTGCTTCCAGTTGTATTCGAATACAGGCTATGTGTATTCGAATACACCTCTTTGCAACGTTCAAATTTTTTCAAATTTAACACTGTGTATTCGAATACACTTGGATGTAGTCGAATACAGATGAAGAGTTTTGGCGACTGACTTAGCATTTCTTCATCTGTATTTGAATACACAGGGATGTAGCCGAATACAGATGAAGAGTTTTAGCTACTGACTTAGCAATTCTTCATCTGTATTCGAATACAAGATGTTGTATTCGAATACACTTTTGCATATTTCAAAAATATTAAGTGTAATACTTTGAAAACAAAGTGTTTTGAGTTTCAAAAATGTTGTTTATGCATATGGAATGATGTAAGGTTCTCTTGTATATGATTTTATGGATTGTATCATTTACCTTTACATAAAACATCTAATTTTTAATTCATCAGAGAATGTTTGGAGATTGTCTTGAAGACTTCTTCTTTTT
>JBBPBQ010020321.1:2809761-2893525 GCA_037974755.1 Cicer yamashitae | reverse complement strand
GGATGTAGCCGAATACAGATGAAGAGTTTTAGCTACTGACTTAGCAATTCTTCATCTGTATTCGAATACAAGATGTTGTATTCGAATACACTTTTGCATATTTCAAAAATATTAAGTGTAATACTTTGAAAACAAAGTGTTTTGAGTTTCAAAAATGTTGTTTATGCATATGGAATGATGTAAGGTTCTCTTGTATATGATTTTATGGATTGTATCATTTACCTTTACATAAAACATCTAATTTTTAATTCATCAGAGAATGTTTGGAGATTGTCTTGAAGACTTCTTCTTTTTTAGCTTGTCGCTTTGAGCAAGATCATCTTTTGTATCATCAAAAACATGTATTTTACATTCTCCCCCTTTTTGATTATGACAAAACCATATGTTGAGTATTGATGACTCCCCCGTAATGTATGCGCATCACGCTCCCCCGTAAAGTAAGCATACTTCCGTGGCGGATGGTCAAGGGAACATGTGTATTGAGTACCTATATTGATAGTTGAAAGAACAACAAAATACCAGATTTTCTCCCCCTTTTGACATGATCAAAAAGAAGAAGACTACCAATAATATATGAAGAAATAAAACAAAGTAGAAACATAATAGGCCAAATAAACATAATAGAAGAACCAAGCAATCAAACACGCAGATAAAAGTGCATAAGAGTCATAATACAATGCCAAAATGGAAGGGGGTTTGAATTGTAATCTTGCCTATTTAAAATTTCCTGTTAAAAACTTAAGAAAAACAACTCAAGAATGATCTTGGTTATGAAAACAGAAACGAAGAACGTTCTTGGTTTTGAAACAGAAAACGCAGAACGTTCTTGATTAGTTAAAATCACAGTGTTTAGTTTCTCTATTTAACTTTGACAATAAAAATAACTGAATGCAAATAGAGATAAGGAAGAGATACCACACACAGATATATCCTGGTTTACCCAACGTGGGCTACGTCCAGTCCTCACAACTGTGAGATTTTCACTAAGTGTTTAAAGAACGGAGAACAATCTTCTGGTTACACAGTTAAAGATCAACCTTGATCTGTAACTACACTTCCTTTCCACCCAGAAAGGATTCAATCAAGTCACCTAACTAATCTGCTAGGATTTTACAGTTAACTCTTTTAATCACACTCAAACTATAAACAATCCTTATAGTTATGAGTTTACAATAATGATTTTAAAGAATTGGTGGAAACTGATTATGCTCAACTCTTGTTTGGGAATAAAATCATAATTAAGAACTCAGTAATATGATCTGGAAGTAGGAAAGGATTTCAGCCTGATTTCTTTTGTGAATGAGATAGCTTCAAGAATGCAAGTGAATGTGATTTAATGAGAATACTTGGCACTTGAAGTTCTGAATGTTGCTTGCAAATTTGTCTTCCTTTTATAGATGATTTGAGCAATTAATTCTGGTCAGAAAGAGCTGTTGGTAGTGCTCTGTTTTCTTTCTGGCAGAAGCAACAAATCTGTTGACAAAAAGCACCATTCATGTGATAGTTTTGGGCCTTGCTGTTTTGGGCCGTTTTGCTTAATTTCAAACATATTTCCTGTGAGCTTAATGACCCATTAAGCTTAGAAAAATACTTGATGATTATTGGGCTTTGATCTGGACACTTGATTCGATCCAAAACTGTTTGAAAAGGAGTAAATAATTTTCTGCAAAACTAAGAAGTCTTCTTCTGCAGAAACAGAGATTGTTCTTCTCAAAAACGGAGAACGTTCATTATAGGTGGAGAAAGATGATCAATCTGGTCTGATAGTCTTCTGGACAATCAGAGGACTTATAATCAATCTTGAAGTTCGGTTTTGTTCAACTTTCTTGACAGTTCCAGACTGGAGAAAGTTGCAGTCCGTTTTTGACATGCTCGAATTCATGATGATTTATCTTAGTGATTCGAGAACCGTTTTGAGTAAAAATGATTCCTATCTGTTCCTTGCCTTGTACTAATGAAATTGGTATAAAGGATTAAGGCAAAATCAATGTAAAAGTGTTGAAGAAAGATTGGTGAAGTGGCTGTGACAATCATTCTTGATTCTGCTGATCTTTCTCTGTTTTGTACAGTTTATGATCATGACTGTTTTATTTATTTTTGATCTGATTTCTTTGCTTTGCTTGGTTCCTATCTTTAATAAAAACACTCAAGAGCACAGATCAAATTATCATAACATTTAGAATCATAATTAATATTCTTAATTAATCTTTGTTTATTTTCATCAAAACTTAATTTGAGAGTTTGTCTTAACAATGTCTTGTTTCTCAGGACCCCTTATCATGTTTATATTATATCTCCCTATATGTTGATGATATGATTGTTACATGTGATGATATTAATGAGATTGTTGAGTTGAAATTATAATAAGCTAAGCAGTTTGAGATGAAAGGCTTATGCATTATTTGTTACTTCCTGGAAATTGAAGTTGACTATTCTCCTAAAGGTTATCTTCTTTTTAATCTAAGTAAATTGTCAACATCCTTCAACAAGCTCAACTTTTTAATACTCGAGCAACAAATAGCCCTATTAAGCTTAATGTGAAGTATATTCCTTCTTATGGTATCTCTATATTGGATCCACATTATATTGTAATTTGGTTGGCAACTTGGTGTATCTTACCATCACCAAACTTGGTTTGCCACACTTCTCCCACCATAGTGTATTATGCAACTATTCTTCTCATTCTTCGGTATCTTTGAGGCAACCAATTGTCAAGTCTTCTTTTTTCCTTCATTTTCTTCCTTGAACTTAAGTGCTTACTCTGATGCTGATTGACAGTATGAATCCACTTATGCAAATATACCATAAGATTTTTCATTTTTCTAGGTGATTCTCTCGTTGTTGGGAAGAACAAAAATCAAGACATTGTGTCACACACTTCTAAAGAAGCCGAGTATCGTGCCGTGACAACTACCACTTTAGAAATAGTTTGGTTACGTTGGCTTATCTTTGATATAGGTATCTTCATCTCTAGACCGACATATCTACGGTAACAAATGTGTATTTAAATCGTACATAACTCGATTTTTCATGAACGCCCAAGCATTTTGGAATTGATTTTCACCTCACACATTGTCACCTTCAATATGACACTATTACTTTGTCGTTTGTTTCTTCTTACTTGCATATTGTTGAGTTTTTCACAAAAATACATTTCGTTAAACATTTTTGTTTCTTGATTGATAAACTCTCAATGCTCCATAATAATGTATCACAAGTTTGAGGGAGGGCATTAGATAACATGTTATGTTGTATTAAGGTAATTTAGTCTTTTGCACATTTAATATTTATACCTTTTGTTGGATTTGGTTCTTTTTTGGGTGAGGAAAAATCTAAACCAATAAAAAATAGTTGGTTTAGTACAGCTTTCACAATATTTTCTCTAGAAATCTTAATCCAATCAAACCGATGGAAGAACAAATTAGTTTGGTTCGATTCAATCGAATTGACATTTTAAAAAAAGTTACTTGTTGATTTCGCTCAAGCACATTACCTGATTTTGCTCAAACTCATAACTTCATAGGTCCTTCCCTAAAAAAACTTTTGAATAAAGTTTTGATTTTAAGCTCACACTTTTTGTATTTTTCATAAGTTTCTTCTACTTGAGCTAATCATATTCGAGACGCGTTGGACAATATACGTAGGTACCTCTCTTAATGAAAATTCGAACTCCAATTCACCAAATTAGTTATTTGTTCAAATTCTATTAGTGTCTAATAAATAAGTATTTATATATATATATATATCCCTTTTTTCAAAAAAACTAACCATTATACCCCACATTGAAAAATATATACCAAAATGCCTTACTTTTTTTGACCTTCAGGAGGTCGCATCCCGGGGATGCCACTACATATAAATTTTAATATTTTTAATTTTTTAATAGGAAGCCGCATCTCCGGGATGCGACCATCTATAAACTTTATTTTTTTTAGTAGATGGTCGTATCCCGGGGATGCAACCTCTTATTGAAAGAAAAAGAATCATCTTTCAGGTGGTTGCAGGGTAGAGATGCGACATCCTGAAGGTCTAAAAAAGTAGGACATTTTGATATATAAATTTTAATGTAGAATATATTAGTTAGTTTTTAAAAAAATGATATATAATAATAAAAAAATTGAATAAATACAAATGAAATTCACATAATACAGTAGATCTATTTTTATAATAGTGCGACTAATTTGAATTTTAATTAATAGAATAAGATCACTGAAAATAATTTATCATAATGTGCCCGGCAAGCATTATGTTTGATCAGTTTGTTCTCTATTGTAAAGAAAGAAAGAGAATAAAATAGTACAAGAGAAAAATAAAAGCATTACTTTTCCATCATTTGGTTGCACACTAATTAGTAATTATGAGGGAAAAGGAAATAAAGTAAGGGCCTACACCCAAATTGTTTCCACTCTCGAGTACGCACTTCAGTTCAAACAATAGTCTAAAACATAGTTCAATTTACGAATTTTAAATTAACACCATCAAGACTTCATATATCATTTAATTGAGATTCGACCACATGATTCGCCTTCGACTGAACGCTCTTAAATAAATGTTTTAAAAAGGTCTCTATTTCAAAAAGGTTTTTGACTTTTTCAAATTTTATTTATATTAATTTATTTTAAAATATTTTATAGACTAAAATTGATAGTAAATAGTTAAATATTGAGACTAAATTGATAGTAAATTATTAAAATAAAGATATAATCAATAACAGGTGATTAAATATAAGGAATAATTTGATATTTTAATAGTAATTTTTTTGAAAAATTCATAATTTCATAGATTTATTTGAGAGTACTCTATAAAATTAAGGACTAATTTGATGAATTACTCCTTTGAAATTAAATGATTTAAAAAATATAAATTTTTTATTTATTTTATATTTAAAAATATTATATTTAGATATGCACCAGCTGAATTTAATCACTACATATTCCAATTACATAAGTATGAAAAATATTGACCATACTAAATAAAAGGAATTTTGATCTTTTTCTTTCTATCAGAGAGAAAAAAAAATCCATATGCTAAGAGCATTTCCAAATGTGAACTCAACATGAATTCATTAAATAGAGTCCAATGTGCCACATCATCTTGAAACAATCTATTTATTTTTTACTCCAACGTTGAACTTAACAAGGGTTATTAAATAGGACGTACTGTGCCACATCGTCTTGAAATTATTTTATACAGTTTAACTCTTAAGAATTATATTAGGTCTCACACCTTTAATTTATACATTAATATTTTATTTATATTTAATTTTATTACAAATTAAAATATTAATTTAAATATTTCAATTAATATTATTATACACTATTTTAATTTAAAATAAAATTGAACTTAAATTTTTATAACAATAATAAAAATTAAATGTTAAATACAAGACATAAATAATAAAAAAAAAATCAACGGTCATAAATTAAAAAAAAAAGCTAACAGTCATAAATTAATAAAAAAGATAACGGTCATAAATTTTTCTGACGTAACCGTAATGACATCTTGGCACAACTCCAACAGCGAACTCGCCAAAAATTAAAATTTACGTAACTCCACGCTTGCAAACAGACATATTAGGCAATAGTTGGAGATGCTCAATAGGAGTCCTAAATTCTTGCTTATCTTACCTACTCGCAATAGTTGGAGATGCTCGATAGGAGTCCTAAATTCTTGCTTATGTTACCTACTCACAACAATGACTTTACTAAGTACTCAACTGCCCCACTATGCAATCTTTTTTAGTGGGACTATTTTAGACTTACGTTACATCGTCTCATTCACCATGGGTTAGTGTAGAGTAACAATCAAACAGATAATTCCCACAAAAAATAAATATCAAACTAATAGTACTTGTTTTTACAAAAAATCAAACAAAATAGTTTGATGAATGTAAAAATACATTATGAATATTGTTTCGGAAGATAAATTACATTTTTAAGAAATAACCTATTCCTAATGTCTCGTGGTGAGAATTGTGGCCACTTTCCATTTACTCAACTTACATCCAATTTGACTAAGTCTTATAATTTGAGATTCAAGTTTGCTCTCTTGGACAAAGTCCAATATAAGTCAAATTGAACTCAAATTCTATTTAGGTTTGGATTTTAGTAATGCAGTCCAAATATAGGAATAATATGTGACGGTCCAAATATAATAAAAAAGTAATTATATAAATTTGTTTTGTGCGGGACTTAACTTCGTCTCAAGTTCAATGCCACTAATTTTTTGACTATATAAGTTTCTCATTTATTCCTAACAATGTATGTGTTACCTTAACTATTTTTTTTTTAAATCTCAAACAGATGTCAATATTGAATATCAGAGAGTTTGCATATACCTTGCAAATCTTCTCTACTTCGGATTTCGGTCAAACACCATCGTCTAAGTTCATTTTCATTCCATCGATTCGTCATTAACACTGTGATTCAGAATTTCTAACTAAGGGAATAACATTTGAGTGAAAAAAGTGAATGTTAAAATACGATTCAAATTAGTTAATTTTTTTTTTTTTATCTTTAGATATCATTGAACCAATTTCGACCCTATTAATCCGAGTAGCAATTTTAAGTCATTTAAAATCAATTACGCGACCCAACTTTATTATGTCATATCATCTATACTATACATTAGAATATTAAAAAATATCTTATAATATTATTTATATTATATTAGAGTCATTTAGGCTTACGTTACATCGTCTCATTCACCATGGGTGGTGTGGAGTAACAATCAAACAAATAATCACCACAAAAAATAAATATCAAACTAATAGTACTTGTTCTTACAAAAAAATCAAACTAAATAGTTCGATGAATGTAAAAATACATTATGAATATTATTTCGGAAGATAAATTACATTTTTAAGCAATAACCTATTCCCAATGTCTCGTGGTGAAAATTGTGACCTCTTTCTATTTACTCCACTTACATCCAATTTGACTGAGTCTTATAACTTGAGATTCAAGTTCGCTCTCTTGGACAAAGTCCAATATAAGTCAAATTGAACTCAAATTCTATTTAGGTTTGGATTTTAGTAATTCAGTCCAAATATAGGAATAATATGTGACAATCCAAATATAATAAAAAAAGTAATTATATAAATTTGTTTTGTGCGGGACTTAACTTCGACTCAAGTTCAATGCCACAAATTTTTTGACTATATAAGTTTCTCATTTATTCCTAACAATGTATATCTCACCCTAACTAATTTTTTTTTTAATCTCAAACAGATGTCAATATTGAATATTAGAGTGTTTGCATATACCTTGCAAATCTTCTCAACTTCGGATTTCGGTCAAACACCATCGTCTAAGTTCATTTTCATTCCATATATTTGTCATTAACACTGTGATTCAGAGTTTCTAATAAGGGAATAACATTTGAGTGAAAAAATTGAATGTTAAAATACGATTCAAATTAGTTAATTTGTTTTTTTTTTAATCTTTAGATATCATTGAACCAATTTCGATCTTATTAATCCGAGCAGCAATTTTAAGTCATTTAAAATCAATTACACGATCCAACTTTATTATGTCATATCATCTATACTATACATTAGAATATTAGAAAATATCTTATAATATTATTTATATTATATTAGAGTATCTTGACTTATTTCTTATGATTAATTTATAATCATAGTGATATCTCATAATATCTCTCTTTGTTATTATGATTTGTTCCTAATTTGGAATTAAATCTATATATCTCTATAAATAGAGATTACTATTGAGTATTTTGTAATCAAGTTAGCATAAAGCTATTATCAATAATATTCAATCTCTTATTATTTTCTTCTTCTTTTATCTAAAATCCCACAATTTTAACATGGTATCTAAGGCTTATTTCGATCCTCTTTGAACTAACTCTCCACTATTCCACTTCTGAGTTCCTAAAAATTTCGGAATATAATAATTGTTTCTCTTTTCTTGCTTGATCATTCTTTTTTTGACCAATGTCACTTCCGTCCAAAATCATCGTCGCTGTTTTCCGATGCCTCTATATGCCACTGCTAGAAAAGCTTTACAACAAAGTTTTTTGACATAACCACTTCCATAGTGTGTGGAATCTCCTAATCTACGTAACCCAGATTTTTCAGGCAAAAAGTTGCTCCACACGTGCTCACATGCCTTCATGATCTGCCATATTCTTCTTACACGTCAACCTTGACTTGTACGCGTCTGTCCATATTTTGGCACGTTGTTTCAGTCGTCCATATTGGGCTTTCTCTCCTGGTAGTAGATCTGCTTTTAGTTTTTTAATTCGAGCCACATGAATCCAAACTTCTTCTTCAATGTTTGTCATGCAATTCGGTTTTAACTAATAAATTGTATCAGTGGCTTCTATTTCCACCTATGATCATTTTGTCGGTGTCTCTTTTCCCACATATGAATCATATTAGTGATGACTTCTTTTTGCGTTCATGGTCATTTTGACAATGTCTTTTATTTTCATGACACACTTTAGCTTGACAATTTGTCCCAGATGCATTGACCCCATCTTTGTCCTAGATGTACTGGTCTCACCCCTCTCTTTGAGCACACATTTCTAAGTAGATTCAATTTTAAATGTTTTGGGTATCTCGTATTATTAGTTTGAAGCTTCCAAATGCAATTTTTTTGAAGGAAAAACATTGCTTTGTTCGATTGTTTGCCATGAATTTCTCTCAAGCTGATGATCGTTGAAGTTATCTAGTTAGGCTATCTTCATAACAATTTTCTCTAACTTCACCTGCATCCCTGAGTTGCCTTTTTTATTTTGCGGAACAATACACTATTTTCTTGTAAAAAGTAAAGCTTAGTAAGCTTTAACTTAAGCAGGAGTGTTAGAATATTAAAAAATATCTTATAATATCATTTATATTATATTAGAGTATCTTGAGTTATTTTCTATGATCAATTTATAATCATAGAGATATTTTAGAATATCTCTCATTATTATTATGATTTGTTCCTGATTTAGGATTAAGTGATTTAAGTCTATGCATTTCTATAAATATAGATTAATATTGGGTCTTTTGTAATCAAGTTAACATAAAGCTATTATAAATAATATTCAAACTCTTATTATTTTCTCTCCTCCTTTTATCTAAATTCCCACAACTTCAACACTATATATAAAGAAAATACATAGTTTGCGTGTGGTTTCTTTTTCCAATTTTATCCATCACTTAAATTATTTTATTTACAATTTTATCGTTTTGTTTAATTAAATAATTGCTTTTTAAAAAAAAATATATATCTACCCATATATAAAAATACACCAACTTTTTAACTTTTCTTCTTCTAATTTTACTTTTTTTTCAAACAATTTTATTCTTTCTTATTGATCAAATAATTGATTTTTTAAATAATCGTACAAAATTTTATAACTTATCATATTTTCATCAAGAAAATGTTTTTTTTTTAAATAGCGCTAAATATATATACTGTTTTTTTAAATAACACTAGATATATATACCCATGATGTATTTATTTGAAGAATATTAAAAAATTTAAATATTTTCTAAAATATTTTTTTGTTGCGGTAAATGTCAATTAGATTCAACCGAATCAAAACAACAATCTCTTCGGTGATTTGGTTTAGTTCATATCACATGTATAAAAAATGAATCAAAGCAAATCAAGTATGGTTGTATTATTTTGGATTTTTCTCAAAAAAATTAACCAAACTGACCTAAAAAAAGTTAAGAGGAGAGGATGTTATCTCAATTTAAAGTAGAAAATATCTTGGAATTTAATAAACTACGAAAAAATTTACATTTATTTACATTAAACGACACTAACGAAAATCAAACACGCAACTTTAAGTATCAACCATCGAAGTTGAAATGTTTCTTTTTCAATGGAACCATAGTTTTAATGCTTGATATTTTTACCCTATATGTACTTGGTTGTCGCCTCAAGATTCTTTTTATTATTATCATTGAAAAAAAAAATATATGCATCGTAAATTAATTTTACATTGATATATAATAAAATGAAGTATTTGATAATTATTTTAAAAATATGTAATAAATAAACATATATAATAAAATAATGTATCGTTATTAAATGATTATGTAAAACTATTTTATACCGTTAATAATTGAAATCATTTGACATTTGGTAGAGGTACCATGGCTCATCCTATACGTGGTCATTAATTTTTTTTTGTTAATAAATTAATATTAGTAGTTAAAAATTAATTAATATTAACGGTAGATTGAACTCAACCTATTTTATTAAGCTCCTTTATTTAATATATTCTTTTGATCTCTTATTAACTTTGGCAGCAGCATAGCTTGTGTAAAGGCTAGGTAGCTTTGGCTGCCCTAATTTTGTTTTATATTTATAAATAAATTATTATATATTTTTTTATTTATTTTTTTAATAATATATATTTAGCTACTTCAAATAAATTTATTGAGTTTAATTTTTATTATTGAGATGAGATGTGCATCCATTCGAATAGAACATGCCTCTAATTGGTGAGGGAGCAAATTTTGTTTTATGGTATAATAAAATGAAGGTGCACTTTTTTTTCCGTTAAATATATGTTTAATCTATACAAAATTATACATTTTAAATTTAATTATTAAAAAAGTTTCATTCACTTTTAGTCTCTATTTTGATTTTATAAAGACTTTTTTTAGAGACTAAAAATATAAATTTTTTACAAAAACCTTTCAAAATAGAGACTAAAAGTGAATAAAAAAATTTAAAGACTAAAAATTGAGAATTTTTTTATAGGGACTAAAAAATAATTTGAAATTTTATAGAGACTAAGATTTATTTTACTTTTTTTGAATTATTAAAATTGCACTTTCTTTTTATTAGGGTCCAATTTTTAAGATTAGAACATAGTCTATAAAATGTTTAAAACGCACATCACAACCATTCATGAGCATGAGTTTAAAGGTAGTTATAGTTAAAGTCAAACATATATAATGATTTAACGATTGTAATTAAGTGAAAGTGTAAAAACTATTATGAATTAACTTCAAATTTATTTGCAAAAAATTAAAATAAAATAGAGAAGTAGAAAAATTATCATTTAATTGATATATTTATTCGTCTTGTTTTGACATTTTTAATCTCTACTATAATTACTGAGAGAACTTTGTGACCAATAAAAATTGACAAAGCAACACTCATAAGCAAAATTGATGATGAACATTTTAGAAATAATTTGATTATTTTATTAAAAAAGACATTGTTAATATATTAAAAGAAAAAGATTTAGTTTAATATAAGTTTGTTTATAAGCAAACAAACTGTATAAATAGTGGTAAAAGGTACCCAACTTCAATTAATATATAAAATATTGCATGCTAAGACAGCTCATTCACCAATTAGAAAAAATTAAATCCAAATTTCAACCTCTTGAAAATTTAAATCCAAATCTAAAAGTACATTTTTATATTTGGTCGTTGTAAAATTTATGTTAGCTTCGCATTAACTTAACAATTAAATAAATTTTTTAATTTGTCTACTAAATATTGTTTTGGACTAATTTGTCTGCGAAAATATTGACAGGCATATTTCCTGATAAAATTATATTTGTTGAAATGTCAATGAAAATATTAAATTGGTTAAGAAATACAACTTCACAAAAAACAAATTGGCAGGCATCTTTCCTAATAATTTTTTATGAGGAAAAAAAATTATTTGTTGAAATGTGAATGAAAAATTTTGGTAAAAGAAACACTAGTTTATTATCACGTGGCAGACATATTTTCCAACAAATAATTGTTACTATTTTCTAATAACATAGTCAATATTATTAAGTTATACACTATGTTTTATGTTCCAACTTGAGATTTTGCAGTTATTACGAACTTTTAATAGTAATTGTACCATCTCATCCTTAGACTCAAAAAAAATAACAGAGTCCATTAATTAAATGTCTAAATATGCAACTAGTCCCTACAAAATAATTTTTTTAGTTTAAGTCATTGCAAAATACAAACGTTTTTATTTTAGTTCTTAATGTCTAACATCATTATTTTAATGGTTGAGAAATTAATGACTTAAAATTTAAATATACAATTAGTCCATGTAAAATATTAAAAATTTGATTTTAATCATCATAAAATAACAAATTTTGTTTTTGGTCCTGCAAAATGCAGGAAATTTAATATTAGTCCTTGCATTATAAGAAAATCGTTTTAGTCCTTTCAAATGCAAAAACCTGCAACAATGCAATATATGGTCTTGAGCTTAATCCAAATGCAGCAATTGAACCTACAATAACACAACCAATAACTGCAAATGACCCAACTCAAACAACAATTGAACTTGTAGCGGAACCTACATCTAGCTAAACCAATATCTAAGACATCAACAAAGACAAAATCTTGGTATTTAACTAGTCTTATTGTAACTGTATTTAACTAATTTGCATTATATTTTTGTATTAAATTGTTTCTGGTATTGTAGGAAAAGAAAAGAAAGAAAATGACGCAACCATTTTAAAAACTAACACTTATGTTGGTCCAAGAAGTGGTACAAAAATTAGTCCACTTATAATTAAAGAAGAGGTTCAAGCATTGTCACAATAGAATAATGTCAAGTTGCAAAGTTATCTTTATGTATTAAGAGTATGAGATCAACAAGATAACTTGTCCCAAGCATTTTTGATATGCCAAATTAAAATGTCCCACATAGGCCTTAAGAACGAAAACTTTTACTTATTATAATTGTCCTATTTATGTTTTGTATGATATTTTGGTGCAAAATTGGTTGTAATGAGTAACATTTTGGTGAGGTTTATGCTATATAATAACATTTGGGTCATGCTAATAAAAGTCTAAATGACACTTGATAAGGAATCAAAAAGGAAAGAAGAAAAAAAGTTCTAAGTTAAAAAGACCACTTTTTAAAATTTTGGTGTATTTTCTTTTAATGTATAGGAAAAACATATATTTTCATTGATTGGTTTGGTTTCAATATTAATTGATTTAATTGAAAAAAATGGTACAACATAAATTTTTCACAATGACTAAAACAAAAGTTTTTGTATTTTGCAGGAATTAAAACATTTTTTTTAATTATGTAGAGAAAAAAAATCAAATTTTTTATATTTTACGGTGACTAAAACAAAGATTTTTGTTTTGTAGGGATTAAAACCAAAGTTCTTGCATTTTGCAGAATTTAAAATTATTAATTACTCAACCACTAAAAAACTAATAATATTATGCATTAATAACCAAAATATAAACATTTACATTTTACAAAGAGTTAAACTAAATATTTTATTTTATAGAGATTAAAATTAATTTTTTATAAAAATTAATTTCATATTTAAGTCATAATTAAACTATCACATACTCGTAAATGGTCGCTTTGTTAGAGTAGAAACAGTTGTTAGATGATTAATGGTCCCATTACTAATATTTTTCTAAAGTTTATATATCTTTTCTGTTGATAATGCCGACAAACTAATTTTTGTTGTTGAATTTTCTATATCTATTTGTGACATTCGGTCTCGTGTTTTTTTTTTTTCAATTTTTTTTAAAAGGTCAATGTTTAATGATCAAGTTAGGGTGAATAGTTCAATTATTTTGAATTAAAGGTTAAATTGAAGAATTCAAAGGCTTGCGTTCAAACATGGATAATTTCTTTTAACATAATAACTAATACTAATTTTAATTGTTTTTTGAAAAATTAAGATATTAGTTTCTCCCTTTTTTTATAGAGATTTAGTTTCATTTTTATTTATATATAGAATTTAAGATAAATTAATGGCACCTCAATTTATAGTAGAGAAACTTTAGTTGTAGTTTTCGTTTTTTACCCCCGAAGATAACTTAATTAAAAATAGTGAAAATTCAATAACATAATCATTAAACAATTTACCATTAAACTGCGTCCACTGATAAATGTTTTGTACACCAGACAACCTTTTGAGTCAGACTTAAATTGACCAGCAAGTGTGATCACATAAAAAAACACCCACTTTTATTTTTTAAAAAAGTAATCACATTCACACAAACCAGCGTGGTTATTCTTTTAAACGAATAACAATTGGGTTTTCAAATTATAAGAATCAACCAAATTAATACATTGATACAAAAATTTACAAACGCATCAAACAATATATAAATCCGTGAAAATTTCATAAATCCTCTGCCTAATCTTGATTAAAAAAAAAAACATTTCCAAACATTTCTATCTACTTGAATAATGGCACCCACGTTGTTCATGATTCTATCAAGCTGGCAACTTCTGTTCATAATTATCTGTATCCCTCCAACACTTTCATTCCCACAAACTATGGCTGAAAACAGTGAAGCAAAAGCATTGTTGAAATGGAAAAATAGCTTTGACAACCATAGTCAAACTCTTTTGTCAACTTGGACAAATACCTCAAATCTATGCAAATGGCAAGGTATTAAATGTGACAAATCAAACTCCATTTCTAGCATAAATCTTGAAAAATATGGAATAAAAGGTACACTTCACTCTCTTAGCTTCTCTTCATTCCCCAACCTCATTACCATAAACATCTACAAAAACCACTTTTATGGAACCATACCCCCCCAAATTGGCAATATGTCAAGAGTAAATATTTTGAATTTTTCCTTAAATTCTTTTGATGGTTCCATCCCTCAAGAAATGTGCAAATTAAAAAGTTTACAAAAGCTTGATCTTTCATTATGTAAACTAAGTGGAGCAATTCCTAATTCCATAGGAAATTTATCCAACCTAATGTTTCTTGATTTAGGAGACAACAATTTGTCTGGTGGCCCTATTCCTCCTGAGATTGGAAAATTAAACAAATTAAATTATCTAGGAATTGCACATAGTAACCTAATTGGTTCAATTCCTCAAGAAATTGGTTTTTTGACAAACCTAACTTTTATTGATTTGTCAAGAAACTCTCTATCTGGTGCTATTCCTGAAACAATTGGTAACATGAGTAAACTAAATCAACTTGTTCTTTCTAATAACACTATGTTGTCTGGACCAATTCCACACACCTTATGGAAAATGTCTAATTTGACCTTGCTCTATCTTGATAAAAATAATCTCTCTGGCTCAATCCCTGATTCTGTACAAAACTTGGTTAATTTGAATGAACTTGCACTTGATGCCAATCAATTTTCTGGAACCATTCCTTCCACAATTGGAAACTTGACAAATCTCATCTATTTATACTTGGACAGTAATCATTTTTCTGGATCAATTCCTGACTCTATAGGAAATTTGATCAATTTGGATACCCTTACTCTCCAAGAAAACAATCTCTCTGGAACTGTTCCAACCTCAATTGGTAATTTGACAATGCTAACTGTTTTGGAAATAGCTGCTAATAAACTTTATGGTAGAATTCCACAAGGTCTTTATAAAATTACCAATTGGTATTCCTTTATTGTGTCTGAGAATGATTTTATTGGTCATTTGCCACCTCATATATGCTCTGGTGGATCCTTAGTGTATTTCAATGCTGATCATAATCATTTCACTGGTCCAGTACCGATAAGTTTGAAAAATTGTTCTAGCATTGAAAGAATCAAACTTCATGTAAATCAAATAGAAGGAGATATAGCAGAAGATTTTGGTGTATATCCGAATTTGGAATATGTTGATCTGAGTGATAATAAATTTCATGGTACCATTTCATCAAATTGGGGTAAGTGTCTTAATCTTGATACATTCAAGATATCTAATAATAATATTTCTGGTGGTATACCATTAGAACTTATTAGATTAAACAAGCTAGGTAGGCTTCATCTTTCTTCGAATCAATTGACCGGGGAACTTCCGAAGGAACTCGGAGAGATGAAATCATTGGAAGAACTTGAGATTAGTAACAATCATTACTATGGTAACATTCCAACAGAAATTGGATTGCTGGAAAGACTTGAAGACTTGGATCTCGGAGGAAACGAGTTGCGTGGAACGATTCCAAAAGAAGTTGTGAATCTACCGAGGTTGCGAAAATTGAATTTGAGCAGAAACAAAATTGAAGGGAGTATTCCTTTTAAGTTTGGTCCAGCTTTGGAGTCTCTTGATCTTAGTGGAAATTTTTTGAATGGAGAAATACCAACATCTCTTGAAGATTTGGTGCAGTTGTCAATGTTGAATCTCTCACATAACATGCTTTCAGGAACCATTCCTCCAAATTTTCAAAGGAGTTTGGATTTTGTTAACTTATCAGATAATCAGTTGGAAGGGTCACTTCCAAATATTCCAGCTTTTCTTCATGCTTCATTCGAGTCATTGAAAAATAACAAAGGTTTATGTGGAAATATCACAGGCTTGGCTCCTTGTGCAAGTAACCATAATAGAAAGAGCAAGAAAGTGCTTCTATTGGTATTCCCTTCTTTAGGAGCTTTAATATTAGTGTTGTGTTTGGTTGGAATTTTGATGTATAATTTGCGTCGAAAACAAAAACCAATGGAAGAAAACCGGTCCGAAAGAGTAGAAACACAAAGGGGAGTACAAATTTCCATATGGAGTCATGATGGGAAAATGATGTTTGAAAATATCATCGAAGCTACTGAGAATTTTGATGACAAATATCTTATTGGAGTTGGAAGTCAAGGAAATGTTTACAAAGCAGAAATGTCTGCAGGTATGGTTTTTGCTGTGAAGAAGCTTCATTTGGTAACAGATGAAGAAACGTCATTTGTCAGTTCAAAGTCTTTTCGGAGTGAGATTGAAACCTTGACAGGAATCAAACACAGGAACATTATAAAACTTCATGGATATTGTCAACATTCTAAGTTCTCCTTTTTGGTTTACAAGTTCATGGAAGGTGGAAGCTTAGATCAAACACTAAACAATGACACACAAGCCAGTGCATTTGACTGGGAAAAGAGGGTGAATGTTGTCAAAGGTGTGGCCAATGCTTTGTCCTATATGCATCATGATTGCTCACCTCCTATAATTCATCGCGATATATCGAGCAAGAATATTCTTCTTAATCTTGACTATGAAGCTCATGTCTCCGACTTCGGAACAGCTAAGTTTCTAAAGCCTGGATTACATAGTATGACCCAATTTGCAGGGACTTTTGGTTATGCAGCTCCAGGTTAGAACCATTTTCCCCTATGTTTAAACTTTAAACTATTTCTATTACAAAAAATAAAATAAAGTAAACTGTTTTCATAAAACTATAAGTTGTTTTTCATAGATTATCACAAATAAGTTGAAAATGCTTTATGAACATGTCATATTCTATTTTCATAAGCTATGTCAAATAGTCTCACACAAGTGTTTATGTTAGTAGATAAACTGAAATAAGCCATTCAAATATATCTTTAGTATTGAAACTTGTTGATTTGTGCAAAATATAACTAATAAGTTTATATGTTTGTTTGCAGAGTTGGCCCAAACAACGAAAGTGAACGAGAAATGTGATGTTTACAGCTTTGGCGTACTTGCTTTGGAAATCATAATGGGAAAACATCCTGGCGATCTCATTTCATTATTTTTGTCACCATCTACAAGGCCAATGGCTTATAACATATTGTTGATTGATGTTTTAGATCACCGACCTCATCAAGTTATAAAACCAATTGATGAAGAAGTGATCTTGATTACAAGGTTGGCATTTGCTTGCTTGAGTCAAAATGCACGTTCTCGTCCAACCATGGATCAAGTATCTAAAATGCTTGCAATAGGAAAATCACCTTCGAAGAACCAACTTTCCATTATCAGATTAGGACAACTTCAGTAACATCTCTGTATTTTTCTTGTGTTGTAAGCTTTGTATATAAATATAATAACATTTAAATGTGAATTTTGTTTTACATCTTTCTTGAAACAAATCAACAAGCCAGATAAATATATGTTACACTTTTGTCTTTCAAAATAATAAGAAGGTAAAATTATTATTAGCTAACTTGACACTTATTAGTTTACAACTGTTTTGGAGGGGATTTCAACTTCATCTTGAAGTTGATAAGATCACACTTTTATTACTGCAGTGACATCTCATGGAAAATTACGGAGCAATAAAAGATGAAAGGTTATTTAAAATTGAATTTTATCTTTTAAATTCATAAAATTAACAAAAAATTAACACTAAAGTGTTCTAAATTAGTTATCTTTTAGCTTAATAAAAGTTATATAAAGAGATCTAAAAAATTGACAGGGAAGATAAAATTTCATAAAATCATAATTTGAAATTATTTTCTACCATATAAATAATTCCTCTTTTTTGTTAAAAAAATTGTTTATGGTAAAAATTGAATAAAGTGAAATACATTTGTTTTAAACAGTTAAGTGTGAGCAAAACATATTGTTTTTTTTGGTACAATAGCAAAACATAATTTACTTCATATATTTATTTCTTGGAAGGTGAAATAATAACCCCTAGAAATAAACAATGATAAAATGACGTCGTTTCGCTTCTTTGTTTCAGTTTTCGGTTAACTCATGAAACTCGCTTCGCAGCCTGAAACAAAAGTCCTAACCAGCGTTTCTGCTGCTTCTTCGTCTCCGGCGATACTCTTCTGTTTCGGTGGTTCCACCACCTTCTTATTCTACCAGCCACAGTGTCAAACCATGCTCAGGTTTTTCTTTTTCTTCATTCCTATTCTGCTTCATTCCTGTTTTATTTCATTATATATTTTTTTACCAATAAAGTTAATGAAAAATGCACTATTCAGTGATGCAATTTTATTTTTCATTTTGTAATCATAATGTTCTAATTAATCAGTTAATATGGGATACTGGTATTATAATTTAGCATTAGACAACAAGATAAATTATAATTTTGAAGTCGTGTGTTCGTATTATAATTTTGACTTTTTGAAAAGTTTATGTGGATTCAGCAATATAGCATCTAGGTTGAATTAGAATTTCTTTAATTTTGTAAATGAATTTAATTTTTATGCACTAATAGTGTAAAAAGTTTTACATAGTGTGCGGCTATCATGACCAATCATGTGCGTAACTTTAGATTGTATTGAGCCAAAATAGTACTTATCATTAGTTTGTATGAGATTAATCCAAAATTCTCTACTTGAACTAGTTACCTAATGACAAATACATAAATAAGAATCTATCTATAAGGATGTATAAGAATCTATCTATAAGGATGTGTTTGGGAGTTTAGGAGGAGAGGGGAGAGGGTTTTGAAAAATAGGAGGGATGAAGTGGAAAGATGAAGGGATTTTGGTATTTGGTAGGGGAGAGGTTTGGGGGTTTATTTTTCTTTATTATACAAAATCCTCCTAATTTGGGAGAACTCAAAAATTGCATTGGAGGAGGATTTTGAAGTGCTTTGATAAATTCTTCAAATCCAATCGATGTTGTTATATTACTCTCATTATTGAAAATATATATTAATCAAAAGCATTCATTTACCATTCTCTACAAAAATGCTCTCTATAAAAGGTGAAATTTTATTTTTATTTTTTCCTACTCTCCTCCCACACAAGCCCCCCCCTCCCCTCCAAACTCCAAAACAGAGCCTAATATAGTCTGACTAGCTGCATAAATAAGCTTTCAGAATCCCTACTTGCACTGCCACTTATTGATAATGATTACAAAATACACAATATTAAGATACATAGACAACCAAAGAAGGATAAAATAACAAAAGCCTCACGGACTATTGATAACACGAACTCCTAATACTCAAATACATTGGCATGTGCATTCCACGTTGTAATATCTTGACAGAACGAGTTTTGAAGATATTGTTTATTTGCGCTTAACTGTAATAGGACTCCTTACGATGTGTATTCCATTTGTCCATTGCAAATCCCCAAATTGGTATTTCCTCCTTGGTGTCACATTCGTTGCTTGCACAATAACTTGGAATGTCTTCTTTTCACCAATTTTATTGAAACTCAAAGAGTTCGGTACAACAACAATTTTATATCCAGGCAATTGGGCTTTTGCAAAATATATACTTGGTGGCCCAACATTGGTGACTGTACGTGTCACATTAACGACATTTAACCCAAGATTCGGTAATGTGATTGAAGGGTAGTTTAAGTCTTCTATGCTATGAGATCCTGAACATTTAAATGTCATGTTGAAATTAAGCGATGAAATGAGTTGTTGGTTGTATCCAGAAGCACATAAGAAGTTCAAGTAATCAACAATGGTTAGATCATAGACAAGTCCGGGGTCTGTTGCACTGTTGGGTTGAACATGTCCTGAACCATAAGCAAATGGATTTGCCAGTTTTTTATCAAATGCATCACGTATAGGCTTGTTTGTGTTATCTCTTGTGCTTGCTGCAAGCCCACATATTTGCATAAATTAGTAATCATTTTAAAATTAGACATATCTAGGATGGGACCGTATTGGCTACGGTCAACACCCTTTGACTATAGTACAATCAGACACATTTACACACTTCAATCATAATCAGACGATCTATATTTTAAGTTCAGATTTTAAATTTAAAATTAGTAAAACTCCGACTTTGAAATATGGATCGTTTGATCATAAAGGATGGTCCAAATATGTTAACTGCAATACAGTCAACTGCAACAAATCCAAATTCATGTAGGATGTGCTCCTATATATAGTTTGTGTGAGTGATAAGAGAGAAAATACCAGTGGTCATGATAGCTGATTTAATAGCTGCTGGACTCCAATTAGGATGAAGTGTTTTGATAAGTCCAGCAATGCCAACGACATGAGGACAAGACATAGAAGTTCCTTGCATTACATTGAATGGAAAACCTCGACGAGTGTCTGTTACTAAATTAGATGCACTTGCAAACAATGAATAGGCAGCAAGTATGTTTACACCTGGCGCAGTTACATCAGGCTGGAAAAAAAAAAACAAAAGCAATCAATTTCATTGAAAAATCAAAACAATTAAGGAGTATTATATATTCTATCGGGTTTCTAACTATAAGCATCATTTGTAAAAAAATAATGTTCCTAAATATAAATTTATTTTCAAATTATTAGATGTATTTATTATTTTTTTCAAACATGTTCTTTATTGATACTACTAATTTATCATAAAAGATGAAAAGTCAAAGTTGACCACATTCTTATACAAAGAGATTACAAGAATATCTACTTATATTTCAAACACAAAAAATTTACTATCTACTTTTTGTAACACATGTGTAAAAGTAAAAGAGTGGTAATAAAAAGGGACAATAGGAGTAACAAGCATATAAAACAAATCAAAGTGAATAACACCTTGAGTATTGATGGCTGAATGTTATTTGGTCCTCTAGATGAGAATGAAGCCATAACTGGAGCTGGCTTTCTTCCATAGAAAGTTTTTGCTTGTGACAACCTTATTATAGTACCTGACTTTATTGAATCCCTGCAAAATAAAAATATATTCATCTGTATATAAATGGTGCCATTCATTTTGTAACATGTAATTTGATAATGTCACAATTTTATATAAAAGCTTATTAAAAGAAGGGTATATATAATTAATTATTACGTGGCAGTTATGTCTAGACCAGGTTTTGTTCTTGAATGGTTTTGCGGATAGGCTACCGTGGACAAAACATGAGGCTCAGACAGAAGTGTTCTCCCATTAACTTTTGGTTGATTTTCCAAAAGCATTCCTTTTGCTCCTGCAGATAAAGCTTCTTGACCCTCAGTCACTGATTTTATTTTCCCTTCTCGAACACATGACACTATTTTGCCATTCACTTTCGCAGGATCAAGTGTTTTTGGTCTACAAAACCGACTGCAACAATATAAAAAAGTGTAAGAAACAATAGTTTAGTAATTGTGTTTTGGTCCTCTTATTTATCTAAATTCATTATTTTGGCTTTTTATTTTTTACTTCTTTGATTGCACTTTTAATCTCCTAAACTCCTGAATTTTGAAACTTAAGTCTCCACTTTTTCAAAATTGACAGTTTTTAGGAACCAAAAGTTTCAAAACTTCACAATTTTGGGAGATCAAAAGTAAAAGTAAAAGTAGGACCAAAATTGTGATTTGGAAAAATAAGAAACCATAAAAAGAGTTGAGGTTGTTAACAAACATACACGTTATTTTAAAGTAAAATTTTTAAATGGATTAAGATCCTGTACTGCAGTTTCACTATGCAACTATAGAAACACTTAGATTTAGTGAGAGAAAATTTATCTGTATAGATGTAACAGTTCTCACAAGTGCCATACAACTACGGTAGAGATCCATAGACTTTTAGAATTACACTTACGCATCACGAGTTGTCGCATTGGCAAATTTAGCATCAGTAGATTCCACTAGAGTAAAAGACTGGTTAGGTGGCAAGTTAACAAAAAGACTGGCTCCCTAGTAATAGAAATATGAACACAATTAATTCCAAAGCTATAAAAACAACAATAATTTGTCAAAAAAAAAAAAAAAAAAAAAAAAAAACAACAATAAGGAGAACAAGGAGAGATCATTATACCGTGATTCTTTCATTGCCAATGGTTATAGTACTGCTGAAGTCTCTGTCTAATGTACTAGCAGCAACAGTGAATACCCAAGGAGCAACATTAACAACACTACCAGGTGTTGGTCCCTCATTTCCAGCAGAAGCAACTAATAAAATATTTCTAGAAAGTGCATGAAATGCACCAATTGAAATCTCATCAGTGAAAATTTCTTCAGAATTTGTACTAGATGTGCCTCCAGCAGAAACAGAAATGAGATCAACACCATCACTAATGGCTTGATCAATAGCAGCCAACACATCAGCACCGTAACAACTAGCAGCATCTGTTGGAGACCAACATACTTTGTAGGTTGCAACTCTTGATCTTGGTGAACCACCTTTTATAGTACCATTTCCAATGCCAAAAATGCTTGCACCTCGAACAAAGTTTCCACCAGCTGTTGATAGAGTGTGAGTACCATGGCCTACAAAGTCACGTGCTGTTTGTTGTGAACGAGGGAGTTTTCCGTTTGATGATTCATATGCTTTGTTGAAAAACCTTGCTCCAATTAGCTTCCTGGTTGTGCAAATTAATAAACAAAAAATGGTTTAAAAATGTATTTATAAGAGGGAAACATTCCTTGACTCACAGACTAATTTTGTATTGCTGAGTTTTTTAATATTTTTTTTAATAATATTAGTTCGGAACTCAAATTATAAGATAGTATCGGAGGATATATGACCACCCAACCCAAAATTTTAAAAACATTGGCATATCTGCTATCCAATTGTAACAATTATTTGCCTAGTCACATAAAATTTCAATTTTACCAAGTGTGATTTTGAGTTGGATGGCAGGTTACAAGATTTGTTCTAAGTCACATTAAAACAGGAATTCAAAGTTTTTTTCTTTTCCTGAATGAGATTCAAAGAGGAATCATAGGTGGAAAGAGTTTTGAAATGAAAGTGTAATTGTCAAAGCTAAGGTTTGACCATAATGCTATACAGACACTCAATTTTTATTCATCCTTACAAAATATGATTAACCACGTGTAAAATTGTGGTTCATTCATTTGAATAGATGATTAATTCAAATCGCGATAAAAAAAATATAATAAATTCAACTACATAATTCATCATAATATTCAATTCGACCTAAATTAATCATCTATTCAAATAAATCAACCATATTTTTACACACGATTAACCAAACGTTATAGATGTAAGAAAAAAAGAAAAAGGTCCATGAAATATTTTTATATCACATGTTGTGCCTAAGGTTGGCCTTCTTCAGAGTCTTAGAAAAAAATTTAATGGTAGGTCATTTTGTCATTAAAATTTACAAAAAAAAATCATAAAAGTTTCTACAATTGAAACACATCCATCGAAATAATCTCTTTCTCCATCTAATCTCAAATATAAGAGAATTATATTAATAGTAGATTATTTTGTCATTGTATTATTTATTCATAAAGCTGGTATATTAATTTTTAGTGAAGATAGTTTATTGAGATGATAGTTTATCTGTAGAACGCACGGATTAACACATCAACGGAGAAAGTGAAAAAAATGATATATTCACTTTTATTTATATTTAAAAAGGATGTTCGTTATTTTTCCGCTATGAAGTGGCACATTAACATGTAACAGGGGAAGCATGTTGAAAGATAACCTGTTACATGGAAGTCTGTTGGAACCTCGAAGTTTGTTAATTTGACAGATATTACCACCACGCCATTTTGCAGGGACCGGTCCTATTCCTCTGTCGTTAAAACTCTTCGATTCGGGCCAAACACCTATTATATAAATTCTTAACTTTAAGATTATTTATCCAACAGATCTTTCACATGCAAGATTATAATATTGAATATTCAATGTTATCTTCACTTTTTCATAAAATATGATAAATAGTAAAAAGGACAGAATTGGAATCGTTGTAAGTTGTGAGCTACTTGACTTAATTATTTCAACGTGTAATCCTCCCTTTCGCAAATTTCAAAGGCACGGGATATTGTGGTAAAATAAAATACAATACTTTGGTATAAACTAAGACCTCATGAAAGCATCTTGTTGCCAACTCAAAGAAAGCTCGTAGATTTGTCTCCTATTTAGTAGGTCAATAAAAAAATACTATACTATGAAAAAGGCAATGCGTCCAATAGTTCTATAACAAATATTATTATATATATGTCATTATTGACTGACTAGAGCCCCAAAGGTTACACTAGTATTATTAGTAAAGACTTCGAATAATTTATCACACGAGACCACAAATATCTTATTATTATTATTATTATTATTATCAGTACTGTTTTATTTAGTGGCGGAGCTTGACTCATTTTTCTGAAGGGACCAATTGTAAAGTAGTAACTATATTTTTATTATATTTCGTTATATTGCAACGTTCACTCAAATCCAAAACAAGTTGCAAATGGTTTCTACAAGCAAAAAATTTTTAGAGAAAAAGGGGGTTAACTTTTGCACAAGTAATGTCTAGTTAATGCATTTTTCTTTATCAAAGTTAATGCAGAGTTTGAATACAATAAAAAGTGGCCGAAGTGAAAAAACACATAACAAGCGAGCCACCAAAAATTGACCAGCAAGCTAGGGATTTCACACGGTTAGAACATTAGTCATTCGATCGTGATCAGATAATTTAAATTGACATTTTAAATTATAAAATAAAAATTAATATTATTTTTGATTGTCCAATCATAGTCGAACAACCACTAACATTTTAATTATGTGCACGTTAAATTCTCCTGATTGCAGAGAATCCGAATTTGAATAAACATAACGATCAATGAAAATGAAAAACTTTTTTAACAAACAAAGACAAATTGTATTAATCTGAATATAAAAAATACTCTAAACTTCAACTGAAAAAATATATACTCTAAACCTTAAACATCATTCATAAATCAAAAAAGTTGCCAAAAAAAAATATCATTCATCAAATAATCCGTATACTCCCACATGTAAACAATTTATTTTCTTTTACCTTAAATATAAGAAAAAAATACATATACTTATGAAATAATAAATATGAAAAAGTATATATATTTAGCCTAAATTTAGACAAAATTCTTATAAATTTTTTCTTTTATCCAAAGTTGGAGGAAGTATGATATATGTCATGTCACAAGATACCCTCTATATTTCTTAATAGAAATTGGCAGTGATAATTATTTAACAGAAAATGTTGTTTTAAAAATTATTATTATAACTAAATAAAGATTTTGATTGGATTATAGAGAATAATTGTAGTAGTAAAGTTTAGTACTACCTGTATCGATGTTAGCTATGATTGTATTTTCACCAAACCTTCCCTTTTGCCAAGCTGAATTGATATCATTTCCACGCAATCCAAGAAATTCCCATGAACGAGTAGTGTGCAATTTGTGCTCTTTGCTCAAAAACACAGATACCACCTTTCGATTTTCTGCATAAATATGTTGAAACATAAAAACACTAGATCTACAAAATGTTTATAACATTGGAAGCATGGTAATTATGTTTCTCACTTGCAATTTGTGCAGCTTCTTCATCTTCAAGTATAGCTGCAAATCCATTGATGTGTTTATTATATGAATAAATAATTGCATCTTTGGCATTCTCCTTGCTGTAAATTAATTATCAAATAAATATACATTAGTCAATCAATATATTTCTTCTAAAGAAAAGATTAAGAATTTTTTTATAATGGTTTTCTCATTAATTAATTATTTATATATATACCTTCCTAAGATTGAAGCAAGTAAATCATAATGAGAAGATGTAGCAATTTCAAGGTCAACAGATGAAGGGGTTGGACCATGTGAATGTGTTCCCAAGTATACAATGTAGCACTGTAAATAGGATCATAAAAAAACAATAGCTTATGAAATTAATGAAAATTAACCAAAATATTATGAAATCATTATCTTAATTACAATGTAGTAATTAAGTTCATTACTATGTATATGTGCAATTAAGAAGCAAAAGTGGCTTACCTTTTTGGTGGCATAAACATGATTGAGCAAAAAAGTGAAAATAAGAAGAGATGAAACAAGAAAGTGATGAAGACAAAAAGTGGATCGAACCATTCTTCTCTATCTATGGAAAGCGTTTAACTTAGCTTAGGGGATCTATGCTAATTCCTCACCTTCTGTAATGAAAGACATAAATAAGGACAGCTAAAGAGTATTTTTAGATTTTTTTTCTTTTTTTATTAAATAGTCTAATACTAAAGTCGTACACTTAAACTTAAAAATGTGGAGGAGTGAACTGGATCTAACAAAAAGATATATATCATAAGTTATATTATTTTATAGGTATTATTATCTTAAAATTTTTGTGGATAAGTATTAAAAAAAATTCTATAAAAAAATAATCACGTGACATAGGTATTATTTTCCAACAATCTATTATAATATATTAAAATAGATTTTCAAACCATTCATTTGACACTTAATCATATTTTATGTCACATAACTCTATTTGTGCCACCTCACTTATTTGCTTAGTTGTCATAACTAAAATCTCTTTTCTTTCTATTTTTCATATAGTACACAATTTCATTTTATCTATTACATTTCATTTTATCAACAAAAAAAAAATTCAACAAAAAACAAACATTAAGAATAGCTCATAATGGAATAAACGTTTCTCTATTATCTATTTATCATTTATTAAATATGAATTTATTCTATAACCATTTCCAATGTAAGTCCAAATATCTATTATTTTTTTCTTGGTTGAACCAAGATTCAAGAAGACTCGATACCACAACCTCGAGACATGCTTTTGTCATGTTTGATGAAATGCAACTAATGTTAATATTCATTTGAATAACTGACTTTTGATATATTTTTCTCCTTCACGAACATCTTCTTCTTCCACAGGGGATTGCTAGCCACAGGAAATGCGTGTTCCATTTTATGTCTAATATTTAGTTACATAATTTTTATGTTATCTTTCATTTACAATATCAATAATAAAAAAATCTAATTTATTTAATTTATGTCGATGCCAATTATTAATGTTCCATTCAACAAACCATACGTTTTGTCTCGTTTTAGTCACTTCTTATTAAGCCATTTCCTCTTCTTTTTTTAAACCATATGGTCTTGATAGTTCCTAATTTCTGTCATTCAAAGTAGATCAATTGTTACGATGCATATTTTTTTTAGCGCAATAAATTAACTGGACAATGGGTAAAATTTACACTATTTTTAGAAAATTAAAGTTTCCACAGTAATTAAGGAACAATAATAACAACACATTTGTCTACATTAATTTGAAACCTCTAATTCATATTTTTAACTTTACATTCTTGAAATCAAAATTCAATATTTCCTTATGCGTTATAATTGTATCATGAGTGACATTATATTTGTTGCTTTTGGCTCATATAACTCAACAAAAAAGATCCGACACAAGAGGCATGTGAGCTAAAGATGAACAAATGGAGGCTACAAATTAGGTTTTAACCAAATGTTTTAAATTTTTCACAAATTTGTAAATTGTTATTCCATTATGATAAGTCATGTTTACAAGGAAACAATCATTTCCTCCATCTCATTTTAAATGCCTCATTTGCTATTTCTTTTTGTCTCAAATTATTTGTTATTTTACAATACCAATACCACATTAATTACTTTTTTCCACTAATACTTTTATATATTATATTTCAACTCATCAAATTTTTCTGCTAACTGCAATTAATAAAAATCTTTGAGTAAATAAAATATTTTATCATTAAAATCAAATCAACTAATCATTTTCTAAAGAATTGTACACACCTCAAATGAGATATTTAAAATGAGATGGAGGAATCACTTATCTTGAAGAGTGATGTTGCTTTTCACACTAATACAATAAAAACAAAGTTTCTATCGGGTTCCAACATTATTATATTCTAAATACACATATTTTCATAATTAAATTTAATTAATATCTTTTTTAAGCTGCACTTAAGTTATACATTTGTTTTAGTTCGAATTTTTTCTTTTAAGATAGTCTATTTTCGTAGAAAGAAGAGTAATTATTATTATAAATTCAAATCATTCAACTATTTTTTAATTTCTTTAGTTGCCTTGTGAATTTTATATATGCTAATTTCACTTTTAATATTTTTTCAAGTTATTATTTTGTGACGTGACTAGCACTTTAATGTCCATTTCCTTCTCTATAATTTATAAATCTAATTAAGTATTATTATTTTGAGATGATATTTATAAATAAAACTGTGTAAAATAAAATTGTAAATACAACTATTGTGTTTGATTTGATATCTAAGTCTTTGCATTTATGCTACTAAGATATAAAATTTGTTTAATAAGAGTGTTAGTTCACGAAATAAAATGAAAAATAAAACTTATAAATGACTAATTTTAAAAGAGACTTATAAATTATATATATCATATAATTTCTAATACTTACTAAATTTTTAAAAATAAATCGCAAGACACCCGCGGGTTAAAATCTAGTTCATTATTATTTTCCAGAAGGGTCAATTAAACTACTGCTACTCCTAAATGGTTGTTGTTGTTGGCATTCTAAGTCAACGTTCAAGGAACACGAATAATGAGAAACAAACAAAAGTAGAAATAGACGAATAGTTGTTAGATTTTCTTTTTTATATAAGCAGGAATAGCTGTTAGATCATAGATGATCAAAATATTCAATGGTCCCAAAACTTTTTTTTTTTCTTATATTTTTCTATCTATTTCTGGCACTACATTCTTGATCGGTCTCATGTTTCTCTTTCCTCAGACAAATATTTTTATAGTATCGTGAGAAACATGTTATTTATTTATTTGTTTATTCATTGACAAATATAAATATATTAATTGCTATGATATTTATTATTTTTTCCTTTACCAAGACTTAAATCTTAATTTTTAACTCCTCCCACTCCTTCAACTATTAGCCAAAATTAGTTAAAATACTTAATTCATATGTGATAGATTTTATGTGTTCATATTGCATATTGATTGATTAGCGTGTGCGTTTTCAAATGACACAATCAATTATACTAATCTATTTGCGAAACTACTTTTATATGGATGCATGGTCCAACAATGAACCAATATAGTTTGATTGGCAACCATCTGAACCATTCTACAATAGACACAATTATCATTAGTAAAGAGATATTTTCGAGCAATCTTTCATAGAAATACTTTCATTTTTTTAGGACATTTTTAAGGCCATATCGTATTATAAACCTCGTTAGAAGACAATATTTATCTACTCTTCTTAATACATGTAGATTTTTTTATAAAATATAAGTGGTACAATCGAATCTTCCTATTTAATCTGATTACATCAAACAGTCAACTAATAATCTAATAGTTCAACTAATGATCCAGTAACTTATTACCTTTGGCGAATCGATGAACAATTTAGTTTAAAACACTAATCCCAATACTCCAAAGAACCTCTTTAATTTCTAAATCACCCCTCCAGAAAATTCTTACACTTTCTATAAATTTATAAATTCCTACACTAAAAAATGTGAAAATTCACTAACAAAATATCAAAACGTGCCATTAAGCTCCATCCACTATTAAATGTTTTGTATACTACCTTGCAGGCCGTATCTAAGAAATTTGTTGTTGCATTTTTTTAATATAGATTCTTTATTTGTTTTATAAGTTATATAATAATAATAAAATTTATTATTATTATATTTGATGTGATATTAACCAATAAATTTTATTATACATATTAGTCAGTTTATTTTGAATTTTATAATTAAGAAAAAGATAATAAATTTTATTATTTTGATGTGATTAAATGTGCTTTTATATGAGAATATTTTATTCAACAATCGTCTCAGTAAAAGATAATTTTTTGAGATGAAAATATAGATAAATAATTATGAAAAATAATTTAATTTTTTTTTTCATCTTCTCAAACTTTAGGAATCAAAGAATAATAAGAGTATCATAATTGATAAACAAAATATATTTATCATCTAAGATTCTAATTTTAATATAAGAATAAAATATATCTATCACTTCTTGTACATGTTTAACCATAAAGACCAAACAATTTTTAAATTTAAAATTTAGAATTAAAAAAAAATATTGAACCATCTAAATTTTTGATACTTTTTTTATATAATTTTTTTCACTACCTTCTTTTAATATATAATATTTTATATTATAAAATTAAAATTTTTGTGTCCTGAGAACTGAATTGTCGCACACCCTAAATATCCTTCCTTACCTTGGAGTCTGAATTATTTTGACCACCAAATGTGATCACACAGTCATTTTTTCAACAAAATAACACAAGTAATATATCCAAAAAAAAAAAACAAAGGTAATCACGTTCACGCACACCCACGTGGTTATTCATTGCTTAATTAAACTCATCAAATATACATATAAAATCTGCGAAAATTTCGTAGATCCTCATTCTTCAGCCAAATCTTGATTAAAAAACAAAAAATCCATCTACTTGAATAATGGCACCCACGTTGTTCATGATTCTATCAAGCTGGCAATTTCTGTTCATAATTCTCTGTGTCCTTCCAACACTTTCATTTCCACAAACTATGGCTGAAGACAGTGAAGCAAAAGCACTGTTGAAATGGAAAAATAGCTTTGACAACCATAGTCAAACTCTCTTGTCAACTTGGACAAATACCTCAAATCCATGCAAATGGCAAGGTATTCAATGTGAAAAATCAAACTCTGTCTCTGGCATAAATCTTGAAAAATATGGAATAAAAGGTACACTCCACTCTCTTAGCTTCTCTTCATTCCCCAACCTCATTACCATAAACATCTACCAAAACCACTTTTATGGAACCATTCCCCCACAAATTGGCAACATGTCTAGTGTAAAAATCATAAAATTTTCCAAAAATTATTTTGATGGTTCCATCCCTCAAGAAATATACAAATTAACAAGTTTACAAAATCTTGATATCTCCGTATGTAAACTAAGTGGACCAATTCCTAATTCCATTGGTAATTTGACCAACCTAATATTTCTTGATTTAGGAGACAACAATTGGTCTTTTGGCCCTTTTCCTCATGACATTGTAAACTTGAAAAAATTAAATTATCTAGGTCTTGCAAATAGTAACCTAATTGGTTCCATTCCACAAGAAATTGGTTTGTTAACAAACCTTGCTTTATTAGATTTGTCAAGAAACTCTCTATCTGGTAGCATCCCAGAAACAATTGGTAACATGAGCAATTTAAATATGCTTGTCCTTTCTAATAACACAATTTTGTCTGGAGAAATTCCACACACTATATGGAAAATGTCTAATTTGACCTCACTCAGCCTTGATAAAAATAATCTCTCTGGATCAATCCCTGATTCTGTACAAAACTTGGTTAATTTGTATCTACTTGCACTTGATGGTAATCAATTTTCTGGATCCATTCCTTCCACTATTGGTAACATGAAAAATCTCATCTTTTTGTACTTCGACAGTAATAAATTTTCTGGATCAATTCCTGCTTCTATAGGAAATTTGATCAATTTGGATACCCTTACTCTCCAACAAAACAATCTCTCTGGAACTGTTCCAACCACAATTGGTAATTTGATGAAGCTCACTGTTTTGGAATTATCTGCCAATAAACTTTATGGTAGAATTCCACAAGGTCTTTATAACATTACCAATTGGTATTCCTTTCTTGTGTCTGAGAATGATTTTATTGGTCATTTGCCACCTCATATATGCTCTGGTGGATCATTAGCGTTTCTCAATGCTGATCATAATCATTTCACTGGTCCAGTACCAACAAGTTTGAAAAACTGTTCTAGCATTGAAAGAATCAAACTTCATGTAAACCAAATAGAAGGAGATATAGCACAAGATTTCGGTGTATATCCGAAATTGAAGTACATTGATCTGAGTGACAATAAATTTCATGGTCAAATTTCATCAAACTGGGGGAAGTGTCTTAATCTTGATACATTCAAGATATCTAATAATAATATTTCTGGTGGTATACCATTAGAACTTATTAGATTAAACAAGTTAGGTAGGATTCATCTTTCATCGAATCAATTGACCGGAGAACTTCCGAAGGAACTAGGAGAGATGAAATCATTAGAAGAACTTGAGATTAGTAACAATCATTACTATGGGAACATTCCAATAGAAATTGGATTGCTGCAAAGACTTGAAGACTTGGATCTTGGAGGAAACGTGTTGCGTGGAACAATACCGAAAGAAGTTATGAAGCTACCGAGATTACGAAAATTGAACTTGAGCAGGAATAAAATTGAAGGGAGTATTCCTTTTAAGTTTGGTCCAGCTTTGGAGTCTCTTGATCTTAGTGGAAATTTTTTGAATGGAAAAATACCAACATCTCTTGAAGACTTGGTGCAGTTGTCAATGTTGAATCTCTCACATAACATGCTTTCAGGAACCATTCCTCCAAATTTTCAAAGGACTTTGGATTTTGTTAACTTATCAGATAATCAGTTAGAAGGGCCACTTCCAAACATTCCTGCTTTTCTTCATGCTTCATTTGAGTCATTCAAAAATAACAAACGTTTGTGTGGAAATATCACAGGCTTGGTTCCTTGTACAACAAACCATAATAGAAAGAGCAAAAAAGTGCTTCTATTGGTATTCCTTGCTTTAGGAGCTTTAATATTAATGTTGTGCTTGGTTGGAATTTCAATGTACATTTGGCGTCGAAAAGAAAAACCAAAGGAAGAAAGCCGGTCTGAAGAAGTAGAAACACAAAGGGGAGTACTATTTTCCATATGGAGTCATGATGGGAAAATGATGTTTGAAAATATCATTGAAGCTACTAAGAATTTTGATGACAAATATCTCATTGGAGTTGGAAGTCAAGGAAATGTTTACAAGGCAGAGTTGTCTGCAGGTTTGATTTTTGCCGTGAAGAAGCTTCATTCGGTAACACATGAAGAAATGTCATTTTTCAGTTCAAAGTCTTTTAAGAGTGAGATTGAAACCTTGACTAGAATCAAACACAGGAACATTATAAAACTTCATGGATATTGCCGACATTCTAAGTTCTCATTTTTGGTATACAAGTTCATGGAAGGTGGAAGTTTAGATCAAATACTAAACAATGAGACACAAGCCATTGCATTTGATTGGGAAAAGAGGGTGAATGTTGTGAGAGGTGTTGCCAATGCTTTGTCGTATATGCATCATGATTGCTCACCTCCTTTAATTCATCGCGATATATCGAGCAAGAATATTCTTCTTAATCTTGACTATGAAGCTCATGTCTCAGACTTCGGAACAGCTAAGTTTCTAGAGCCCGGTTTACATAGTTGGACCCAATTTGCAGGCACCTTTGGGTATGCAGCTCCAGGTTAGAACCATTTTCTCTTATATTTAAATTATTTCTATAACAAGTAATAAACCAAAGTCAATTTGTTGTCATATAAGCTATAAGTTGTTTTCATAAGTTATCTTAGCGAGTTTATGAAAATAAGCTGAAAATTGTGGACGTGTCATAAACTGTTTCCATAAGCTCTCTCAAACAATATCACAAGTGCTTATGTCAGTAAATAAATTCAAATATTTTAATTCAAACACGTCCTTAGTTTTGAAAATGAAACTTGTTGATTTGCGCAAATTATAACTGATAGGTTTATATATTTGTTTGCAGAGTTGTCTCAAACAATGGAAGTGAACGAGAAATGTGATGTATACAGCTTTGGCGTACTTGCTTTGGAAATCATTATGGGAAAACATCCTGGCGATCTCATTTCATTATTTTTGTCACCATCTACAAGGCCAATGGCTTATAATACGTTGTTGATAGATGTTTTAGATCAACGACCTCATCAAGTTATAAAACCAATTGATGAAGAAGTGATCTTGATTACAAGGTTGGCATTTGCGTGCTTGAGCCAAAATCCACGTTCTCGTCCAACTATGGATCAAGTATCTAAGATGCTGGCCATAGGTAAATCACCTGTGGGGAACCAACTTTCCATGATCAGACTAGGACAACTTCAATAACGTCTTTCAATTTTTCTTGTTTCTTGTGGGTATAATCTTGTATATAAAGTTGATATAGTAACATTTAAATGTGAATTTGGTTTAACATAGATTATTATTGTATCTTTGTTGAAGTAAAGACATGGAAAAACTAATCATCCTCATTCCTCACTTAAATTTTTACATGTACATGGAATCATTAATAAATAATCACAAAATGATGTAGTTTTGCTTCTCTGTTTCACTTTTCGGTTCACTCGTGAAACACACTTCGCAGCCTAGAACAAAAGTCTTAACCGTCGTTTTCTTCCACTTCAGTGCTTTAATCACGTTATTCTTGTTCAATCTGTTAAACTCAGAATTTCTGATTGGTAAAATGTGTCATTTTTATTGCAGAATTCTCCTTTAAATAACGTCGTTACAGAATGATATGAGTTTTACTACAACGACTAATCTACGGCTGAACTAATTAATTATGAGAATAATTACATAATTACAAATATCATCAATTTTGGTGAGTCTATAAGCATCAATTTGCTGATTAGAAAATTATGCCGTTGACGTGTCAATTTATTGGTGAGGACATAGCCAACTGAACCGATGTTGAGACATGAGGCAGAGTAATAACTTTGCGGTTATAGGCTTCCCTAATTGAATGGCAATCGACTTCTATGTACTTCGTTCTTTCATGGTATACTGGATTTGCTGTAATTTGTATGGCACTTATATTATCAGCATCCAATGGAGTGGTTTTTTTTGTGAAAAATCAAGTTCCGAAAGAAGGCCGCGCAAACAAATAATCTCTGAGCATGCAGACATGGACCGATATTCTACTTCAGTAGAGGATTTAGATACATAATCTTGTTTTTAATACCATGTTAAACTCAGAATTTCTAATTGATAAAATGTGTCATTTCCATTGTAGAATTCTCCTTTAAATAATGTCGCTACAGAATAATATGAGTCTTACTATAACAACAACTCTATTGCTGGACTAATTAATTATGAGAATAATTACATAATTACAAATATCGTCAAATCTGCACATTTAATGATTATGAAAATTGTCAATTCCATTGACACAACAAGCCACAAGTTCAAACCATGCTCAGGTTTTTCTTTTACATCTTTCTCATTCTTGTTTTATTTTACGATATAGTTTAGTTGACCGAGGGAACATTTGGGTTGGAATGATTTTGAAATGTTAGACATTTCATGTTCTGCTGTACATAAGCAGAGGATACACTCTTTTATAGATGGAAGTGTCTTCACTCCATCTCCAAATGCCAATAAGCTTTCAGAATCCTCTACTTGAACTAGTTTCTTCCAAACAAATATGACCATGTTCGATGTACTTAGTTAGTGTTGCCAAACTATGTGATTATGGGTATTTGAGACTGAACTGGTCATCTGTATTACCAGTATTGTATACTTAAGTAGAAGTGTTATTTTTAGTGTATGTATGGATATTATGGATATATTATCTTATTTCAATATATCACATGAAATTTTTTAAAAAGTTATTATTATTTAATTATTACAGACAGTTCAATAAGGTTAGACCATTAACTCTTGAATTGACACTTCTACCCAATAACAAGTACATAAATAAGAGTCAATCTCTAATAGTCTGACTAACTAAAATTTTGAGGAAAACAATGAGATATGAAGAAAAAGTTGGAGAAAAACAATTAGTGAATGAAAGCTACTGCATTCACATCTGAAGACATAAAGAAGATAAGAGACTAAAGATGTTGCACTGCCATTTATTTATAATGATGATTACAAAACACACTACATTACAAATCATAGACAACCAAAGAAGGACAAAATAACAAAAGGCACACAGCCTATTGATGATAACATGAAATCCTAATACTCAAATACATCTGCATGTGCATCCCACATTGTAATATCTGACATAACAGGTTTTGAAGAGATTGTTTATTTGCGCTGAACTGTGATAGGACTCCTAACAATGTGTTTTCCATTTGTCCATTGCAAATCTCCAAATTGGTATTTCCTCCTTGGAGTCACACTTGTTGCCTGCACAATAACTTGGAATGTCTTCTTTTCACCAGTTTTCTTGAAACTCAAGGAGTTTGGTACAACCACAATTTTATATCCAGGCAATTGGGCTTTTGCTATGTATGTGCTTGGTGGCCCAACATTGGTGACTGTGCGAGTGACATTAACGACATTTAACCCAAGATTTGGTAATGTGATTGAAGGGTAGTTCAAGTCTGTTATGCTGTGAGATCCCGAGCAAATAAATGTACCGTTGAAATTAAGTGCAGAAATGAGTTGTTGGTTGTATCCGTAAGCACATAGGAAGTTCAAGTAATCCTTAAGGCCTAGATCATAAACAAGTCCAGGATCTATTGCAAGGTTGGGCTGAACATGCCCTGCACCATAAGCAAACGGAGTTGCTAGTGTCTTTTCAGATGCATCCTGAATTGGCCCGTTTGTGTTATCTCGTGTGGTTGCTGAAACGATGTATAATCGAATAAGTTAGAAATCTCATGGTTAGTAAAAAGTATATGTATCATTTGTGTGTGTGACTGCGTGTGTGTACCAGTGGTCATGATAGCTGATTTAATAGCTGCCGGGCTCCAATTAGGATGGAGTGTTTTGATAAGTCCTGCAATGCCAGCGACATGAGGGCAAGACATAGAAGTTCCTTGTAGTACATTGAATGGAAAACCTCGACGGTTGTCTGATAGTAAGTTGGATGCACTTGCAAATTGTGAATAGGCAGCAAGTATGTTGACACCTGGTGCAGTTACATCAGGCTGGAAAAAAAAAAAAAGCAAATTAAAATCCCATTGTGAAAAGTAAAGAAAAATTAGGATTCCTGTACCTAGTTGATAACGTGTCCAAGTGAATATGTACCTTGAGTATTGATGGCTGAATCTTATTGGGTCCTCTAGATGAGAATGAAGCCATTACTGGAGCTGGTTTTCTTCCATAGAATGTTTTTGCTCTTGAAAACTTTATTGTAGTACCCAAAGTTATTTTAGAGTCCCTGCAATATAAATATAACCTATATGGTTGGAGCCTTTCATTTGTAACATATCTACAAATGTAACGACTTTAAAAGGCTTTATGTGTGTTTCGGGGGGAAAATTACATGGAAGTTATGTCGGAAACAGGAGCATGTGACCCTGAACGTTCTGGTGCAGCAGGAGGAGTCGAATTTTTTCCCGGCCATGGAGTACTCACACAAGAAAAAACATGAGGTTCAGAAAGAGTTGTTCTCCCTTGTGGTCGCCGATTGCCCAAAAGCAGTCCCTTTGCGCCTGCAGATGAAGCCTCCTGACCCTCAGCAACTGACTTTATATTTCCTTCTCGTAGGCATGACACAATTTTCCCCTTCACTTTTGAAGGATCTAGTGTTCCCGGTCTACAAAGTAGGCTGCAGCAATATATACATATAAGAAAAAGAGTGTAAGAAACCTCATTCAATTAATAATAAGTACTACATTATTTTAAATTTTAAAGTAAAACATTTGAGATTTGTACTTACGCATCTTGAATGCTTGCATTGGCAAATTTAGCATCTGTAGAAAGAATTAGAGAAAAGGCCTGGTTTGGTGGCAAGTTTACAAAAAGACTGGCTCCCTAATAATAGTAAATAGAAAACAATAATTTCAAATTTCATTATTAAGTTAATAATGGAAAGAATAAGAAAAAGAAGAAGAAGAACCAGGATGACTTATACCGTCATTTGTCGATTGTTACCAAAAGTTACAGTACTGCTGAAGTCTCTGTCTAATGTACTAGCAGCAACTGTGAATACCCATGGAGCTACATTCACAACACTTCCCAGTGATGGTCCGTCATTCCCTGCAGAAGCAACTAACAATATATTTCTAGAAAGTGCATGAAATGCACCTATTGAAACCTCGTCAGTAAAAATATCTTCGGGTCGAACAAGATATTGGCTTGCAGCTGAAAGTGATATTATATCAACACCATCACTAATGGCTTGGTCAATAGCAGCTAATAGATCAGCACCAAAGCAGTCTGCAGCATCTGTTAGAGACCAACACACTTTGTAGGTTGCAACTCTAGCTCTTGGTGAACCACCTTTAACAGTACCATTGCCAATGCCAAAAATGCTTGCACCTGGAACAAAGTTTCCACCAGCTGTTGATAGAGTGTGAGTACCGTGGCCTACAAAGTCGCGTGCTGTAAGTAGTGATGGCTGAAGCTTGCCATAATATGCTTCAAAAGCATTGCTGAAGAATCTTGCTCCAATTAGCTTCCTGTTTAATATATAGCATAGAATAATTAACCAGATAAAGGCTCATGTCAAGTAAAAAGTTGTAAACTAAAGATTCAACTAAAAAGAGGTTGTAAACTAAGAGAGAAAAAGAACCTGTTACAAGGATTTTTCTTCAATTTGCCGAATTGTCTAATTTGACATGCATTTCCCCCACGCCATTTTGATGGGATTGGGCCATATCCTTTGTCGCTGAAGCTCTTCGATTCTGGCCAAACACCTATTCAAGTGTGGAAACAAGATAACAAATTCTGAATATTTAATTAAACGAGACCAATCTTTTGAAACAAGCATTTCCCTTTTAAAAATGCAAATTAATTACAATATTTAATTAAACTATAATCATTGGAAGTTTTTTGTTACTAATATAATGACAGAATTGGAAGTTAGAACTAGTAGCAATATAAAGTGCAGAAAAATTATATATAAAAAAAAAAAAAAAAAAAAGCTTACCCGTGTCAATGTTTGCGATAATTGAATTTTCACCAAATCTCCCCTTTTGCCATGCAGTGTTCTTACCATTTCTGCGCAGTCCAAGAAATTCCCATGAACGGGTAGTTTGCAGTTTGTGAGATTTGCTCAAGAACACAGACACTACATTTCGATTTTCTGCACAATGGAAACATTATTGCATTTCTCAACTAATTTCGACCAAATTTTAATTTGACTAGCTAGGTCTTTAATTGGACACAGCACTCTTTTTTTTACGGAAATTAAAAACACTAATTTATTTAGTTGTCCTTGCATCCTTTTCCAATTATTACTGCTACAAATATCAATATTACTAAATCTCGGGTTACAGAAGTATTAACCATGACAAATAAAAAACCATAGTTTAGTCTCACAACACAAAAAACAATACTAATTGAAAGATGTTAATGACACCTTGCTAAAAGAAATTAAATTAGTGATGTAAATTTGGACAGGGAAAATATAATTTCTTATTTATAATTTTACTATAATAATTAGTGATTGGATAATTAGAAAGGTTTTCTGTTTTTGTTTTAAAACTAATTTTAGTCGTTAGATCTATTTTTTGTTTTTTAGTCCCTATTAAAGAATGCTCACTTGCAATATCTGCAGCTTCTTCCTCTTCAAGTAGCGCAGAAAAGCCGTTGATGTGTTTGTTATACGAGTAAATCATTGCTACTTTCGCTTTCTCCCGGCTGTAAAATAATGCATATATCCATCATTTATTCCCATGTCAGAATGTTCATAAAAGAAATTCTCATGTCAGAACCTTTTTCGAAGTGTATGGTTTTAACTCTTTAAAGTACACAAGTCAATAATCAATCATAAATAAATAAATAATTGTAATAAAGTTTACTATACAATTGTCCGAGTGTCCAAAAAAAAAACATCACTATAATTGTCCAATAATTTTTTGGTGGACATCTTTTTACATAAATTTGTTGGCAAACATAGTAACATTTTATGAGCCGTGTATATTATGGTTCGGAGGTGAATGTCGCTATTATAAAATGAATTTAATTTACGTTTATTCATCGTATAAATTTTTTTATACAAAATAATATAAATTATATAAAAGATTATAAGTAGTTATAATAAAATTCAAATATTATTAATAATCTAACAGTTGTAATTGATTAACAATGTAAAAAATCTTCTCATTTATAGTGTTTATAAATTAAATTCTTATAAAATTTATTTTTTATTAAAAATAGTAAAGGTATATATTTGAATATTTTCGTAAAGGTCCATGTTAAACACATCCACATGTTATATGTACTTTTGTTGTGAAAATGGAAAATATTTATATGAGTACAACATTTGAACACAAACTTTTGAGCATACATATAAATAAAAAAATTAAAAATAATAATAATAAATAATATGACTAAGTTATTTTTTTTCTAATTTTTTCATTTATAAGTATATTTCCAAATGTTTTAATTTGAGATTATGTCTCTGTAAAACTTGCTCGTAAAAATATTATATCTACTTTTTACAAAACTATATCAAATTAGTAATTAAATAATATATTATGATTTCTATACTATTAGATTACAACGCCTCTACCAAAAAGAAGGTGATAATGCAATTTATTTTTGATATATATATATATATATATATATGGATTACGACACTAGGTGTAATATGAATCTCTTAAAAGATAGTTTAAAGTTGGATCCTTACTACTTTTAGTAAAATAAATAAATTTTATAATAACTAAAAATAAAAACTGATACAATATTTTATAAAAAATTTATTAAAAATAGTGAGGTTCACCTTTGAACTAGAACCATATTAGACATCTTTATATATATTTATTAATTATTACATATATATATATATTTATTAATTATTAAAGACGATATATAGTAATGTAATTTACAAATAACTAAATAGAACTATATGATCATCATTATATACCTTCCAAGGGTTGAACTAAGTAAATCATAATGAGAATTGGTAGCAATTTCAAGTTCAAAAGATGTAGGGCGGGGACCATGAGAATGTGCTCCCAAGTATACAATATAACACTGTCACAACAAAGACCAACGGTTGGTGAGATGTCAAAAATGATGGGAATTTAGCAACACAATTACAAAATCATTATCATATAGTTTGAAATAAGTGATTAAGCAAACAAAAACAAGCCTACCTTTTTGGTTCCATGGACGGCTTCCAACAAGAACATGAAAAAGAAAAATAATGAAACCATAATGTGAAGAGAAAATAGGGAGCTACCCATTTGTTTCAAGTATAATTAGTCTTCACTTCTAGAACTGAATATCTAGTACTCTACAATATATAGAGCTTCTCTCTCTTTATGTGACTAATTATGTGTTTTTTTTTTTGTTCTCAACATGTTCATGGAAAATGCTTGACACTCACACAACTTTTGCTTTTCAAAATAATAGGAGACATCTAATCTTTTCCTTTTGCTTTTGAGTCTCTTGATTTTAGCAAAAGCGTAATCGACAAATGAAATCATATATTCTCAACTTATCTTGAGATTATTTAATTAAATAACCCTAAGAAAAGTTTGTTTTTTTTTTTACTATATCTATGAAAAGTTTGTTGATCTTGGGAAGTTAGTTAATTCAAATTTCTAAATAAATGCAATTAAAATTGTTCTCTAATAGTTACTATCTACAAGAATTTGTACTGTTACTTTTAATTTAGAATACAATTTAATATTTTTTTCTATTGTCCCATCTAATTTATATTATAAACATCACTCTCAACTTATTATTTTTTATATTTATTTATGATATTTAAATAAGTCAATAATTAACAAGTTAATTTGATAAAATACATTGTTATCTCTTTTTCTTATCATCTTTTCTTAATTTATGTGAAATGTTCAAATGCGACACTTATTTTAAGGATGTAGGGAGTATTGTTTTTTAAGAGAAATTTGTATTTCTTTTTACTTGTTATTTTGATAGTTTAAGCCAATGATACATTTTGTCAATTCTATTTGTATCTCTCATTAATTATCTTTCACATATTTTCTATAAAGTAATTATTAAATGGTTGAAAAGATTTAATATGAAATTATGGTCATACATTCAATCACAAAAAACTTATTTATTACTAAGATGAAATTTAATGACATAGTGGAAAAAATAAGGTACAATTATTTTTTGGTTGAAATTTTAAATAAGGTACAATTATTTTTTGGTTGAAATTTTTCATTTTATTTAGGACTTTAAAATGAAAAGAGATGTTTTTTTAAATACGCAAATGAGAAGAGATGTTAAATTGATGATGCGAGGAAAGTGAGAGATGAGGCCGGAGGAATGGAAGTAGGCCATACTATTTAAGAAAGATTTATGATCTAGTCTATTTAAGATTTAGTTTAGTCTCGTTTGTTTGATAAAAAGATTAAGCATAGGATTTTTAAAAAGCATATTTATCTAAATAGATCAAGTATAAGCTTTTTTAAAAAGTCTATTAATTCTAACAGGTCAGTCTTTTTTATGTATAAATAAGTTTTTAGTCTTTATAAAAAATTTCAACAATTGTTAGTCTCTTAAAAATTTTCGTTTTCATTTTTGGTCCCTAATTTTATACCAACTATTATGTATCTTTCGAATGTGATTTTTAACTTATGGCTTAAGACTTATATTTAGTATAATGGTTGATAGGCCTCTTGATCTTTACACTATTTAATTATGATTGTGTTTAAAGGCTTTAATATAAAAAAAATGAACTTTTAAATAGGCTTTTAAACCGTTAGTCTTTTAAAAATGTATGACCAAACCTAAAAAAATGGTCAATGACAGATAATTAGATCAAACTCAAACTTCAAATTTTCAAAACAGATCAAACTTATTCGATCAAAGTACCCGGCCCATTTTCATTCTAGATTAGGGTATAATAATTAATACCAATAATTTTATCAAACTAGTACATCATTGATATCTCTTTTCAACCTTTCATAGGAAAGTGGTATGATGCTTGGTCTAAGAACCTATAAAAGTGTTTGTTTTGGTTGTATGATTCTGGTAAAAAAATATGATATCTACTAGTATATCTGTGTATCTTGTGCTCATTTTAAAGTTAAGATGACATTGACAGGTGCATATTAAGTCCATAAATTTTGTAGTGTTTGGTATTTAATTGGATTAGTACTATATGCTATGTTTTCTTTTGTGTTGCTGTAAAATGAATTTATTTCATTTTGTGTTCATATAGTCGTGCATACTCTATCATAGTGATGAAGACTATGATTGCATGTTATAATTAAAGAGATTATTTAATGTATACTCTCTCCGGTCTCAAATATAAGAGAAAATTGATCAACAAAAGTAAATGTTTTAATTTAAATTTTAAACTAATTAAATACATCAACTTTTGTTAATTATATTTTCTCTTATATTCAAGATTAGATGAATATAGAATTGGCAACATGTTAGGGTGTGGTTTGCATGTGTATGATATGATTTGGAATTATTTTTATTGAGGTGTTTATAAGCTCTAATATGTGGTTTAGGATGTTTTATGTTAACCTTTTGATTAAGTCCCTTTGTGTATTGTTTCTCTCAATTCTCTAATTTATATGTCTTGTTGGGTGTTGGTTTTCATTAATGCAAATCATACCAATTTATAACAAATAAAAAGATATCCAACAACGAAACACATCACACCTTCAATGAATTCCTCATGGCTCATGCACTATTTCCTTTCAAGGCATTTTGCTTTGTATCTTAACTTTGATGTTCCTATATATAAATTTTTAATTATTTTTTCTAGAAGAACCCATCAGCTTCATTTTTTTTTTAAAAAAAACAAACCATTATATTCTCTCTATTGCACTAAAGTGTATATATTTTATACTTTTTTTTTTCTTATCCTCTCCTACACTTTTTTTCTATATTTAGTTTTTTTGTGGTAGTAACTTCTTTCTTAATGAAGAGAAGAATTTTTTTTTTCAAATGGTTGGACAATTTTAGAGGGTAAAAATAAAAAGAAAATATACTACACCAAAATAAGCCATTACCTTTCTATATGTTTTAACTCCAAATTAAATGTATAATTGTATGTTCTCTTTGTTTATGTATAAAAAGAGTTAGCTTTTCCTTTATTTTTTTAGTCAAGCTTATACTTCTTTAAGATTTAAAATGCATTCACTTTTATATAATAGTTTAAATAAACAAAAGTTGCTCTCTTTTACTGTACTCAAAGTATGTGCATGGTAGGTACGTTATAAATAAACAATATGTTATATAACTTTATTTCTAAAAAACAAATTCTAACATTTTACTCTATAAATAGATGTTTCGAAAAGTAGACCGAATTATATCAAACCAACGAGACATCAAAGACATAGTCTAATAGATTTAGTGGATAAAATTGTATATTTTTTGCAATAAAGTAATTCATGATATAATTACAACAAAAATATATAAAGTAATACTTCATAAGAAATGAGTTTCGTGTAAGTAGCTCATTTGTTGAGTTAAGAAACATGTTAAGAAACGTCGAAAGTCATAAGTAAGAGGTCTCATGTCTAAATTCGAAAAATCAACTTAATGGCTAATTTAATTACTAACAATTTTAAAATAAAAAAACTTCATAATAAATGAAGAACCGCCGGTATGATTTGAAATGTATAATAGGCCATGTTATTTTACTAGTTTAAGAAAAGTGTATTTTTAAATTTAAAATGATAATAATTTATTTATTTATTTAGTAATACTTTTAATAATTGTATTTGAAAATGTTTATCAAAAGTGACGGCAGGTGATTGTCAAGAAAGGTGGTCGGCAATAGGTAGTGACAATGAACGTTAGTGGTTATCGAAATGTGATCAATAGTGTTTGGAGTGGTAGTTAGGGAGATTGATTGTGTTTTTTCAGTGGTAGTGGATAGCCACTAGCTGTACGTATTAACATTCAAAGGAAAATAAAAACAAAAGTATAAAATATAGGATTAATTATGTCTTTAATCTCTATAAACTTATGAATTTTCAAGTTTAGTCTCTTAAAAAATTTATTCATTTTTAATCTCTATTTTGATTTTATACGGATTTTTTATAAGAACTAAAAATATCAATTTTTTATAAAAACCTTTTAAAATAGGGACTAAAAGTGAATAAAAAAATGTATTTAAGGACTAAAATGTTGATAATTTTTTATAGAGACTAAAATTAAAAATTTTGAAATTTTTAAGGGACTAACAATTTATTTGACCCTAAAATATATTTATATAATTTTGAAATTTAGTTAAAATTGTTCTAAGTAAAAATCAAATTAAATCTTTATTTATGGAAAATATACTACACCAAAATAAGCCATTGCCTTTCTATATGTTATAAATTTAACTCCAAATTAAATGTATAACAAAATGGCAACCCGCGCGTTGCGCGGTAGAACTTTATATATTAGTAAGTATAAAATAACAATAATATGTAATTTAAAAGTAATGTTATTTATGTTTTAGAATAGAATATACTCAAGCGTTTATGTGTCTAATGATAAATATTTTTTGAATAATTATATATATGCAAGGTTTGCTTTAGTACAAAGGAAAAGGTAAAACATTGTTGACTAATACAATTCCTGCAAAGTATATTAAAATACGAGACTATTCATAAGAATTTACAACTTTAGAGATGCAATTATTGTTATTAATAATTTTTAAATATATAATTGGTTTATTCAAGCTTTTTGATTTTGATTGAAGTGTTCCTTCTAATAATATATTTGTTAAATAGTTATGCATTTCTTTATTGTTAAAGTTGTACATTTAACTATAACATGTTCTTCATTTTATATAATTTATATTAGTTTTGAAACATTAGATTTATAAATTGATGTACTTTTTGACATTTTCAAGTTTATATGTTCATAGTAATTCTGTCATTCTTACCGTCAATCTAAGTATGAATTAAATGATATTGTGTGTCTTGTGGTTTATTATAACATTCATTCATAAATGATAGTTACACAATTCTTTGTGCAAATATAGGTAATATATATGGAAAAAACACTACAAAGCAAAATATAAATTTCTTAAGGTTCAAAAATCTTAAATAATAATAATAATAATATTTTTTACATAATAAAAATGTTAGTTACACAAAATTGTCAAGCCAAATAAAAATTCAATAAATAATGACACCAAATTCTATAGTTATGGTATTTTGGTTGGAGAACCGTTTCAATTACTTTAATTATTGTTTTGTCTAAATAATTAGAATGTGAAGTGAAATTTTCAAATAATTATTTGACATGGTCAAAAAACTTCAAGAGTGAGTTGCAAAAAATTATAGGTAAGAAAAATTTATGGATATTTAAGAAATAGAAAGTTTAAAGTGAATAGTGAAATAGTTAGAAGTTATTATTTTTCAAATATATTTTTTTTGTTTCAATTATGATTTGTGTTTTTTTTTAATTATTAAAAGAAAAAATACTATGAGAGACGCATTCAACATCATAGAAAAAAAACTCACCTCCTATGCAATAATTGTTATATATGATATTGAACAATAATTGACAATAGATGAACAATATTATTAAAATATCTGTGAATTGAGAATGTGTGACACAAATAGGTGTAGCTTGGTTGCATTTAATAATGTTGTTATCATTGCTTGAACTGAGAATGTGCAAGAGAGTGGTTGAAAAACAGAAGATATATAGATTTTGATGTGTGTATGTAATCCAACTTGCATTGTGATTCTTTAGTGATATTGAATAGTTTGTTCTTTTTTGTATGAGTAATTGAAATGAAAATTTTGATGGATCAGTAAATCTTTTAAGTACATTGATGAGTCATTGAATGATAAATTAAAGGTGAAATTGCATAGTATATGGAATAATTGTACTTGAATGGGCAAATTAAAAGGTTTGTATTATATAATGAAGAAACAAAATAGAATGGAAGTAGAAGATAGAAAAAATAGTGTGTTTTGGAAGTTGGCATATCAAATTTTTTGTGAGTTGACAAATAATAGAGAATGTGGCATAGACGAAGATGAGTTGTCGAAAATAGAATTTGAGATTCAGTTTTACTATATTATAATAAATTGTATGTTCTCTTTGTTTATGTATAAAAAGAGTTAGCTTTTTCTTCTTTATTTTTTTTAGTCAAAGCTTATACTTCTTTAAGATTTTAAATGTATTCCCTTTTTATATAATAGTTTAAATAAACAAAAGTTGCTCTCTTTTACTGTACTCAAAGTATGTGCATGGTAGGTACGTTATATATAAACAATATATTATATAACTTTATTTCTGAAAACCAAATCTATCATTTTACTAAGTAGATGTTTCGAAAACTAGACCGAATTATATCAAGCCAACGAGACATGAAAGTCATGGTTTAATAGATTTAGTGGATTAAATTATATATTTTTTATAATAAAGTAATTCATAATATAATTACAATAAAAATATATGAAGTAGATACTTCATAAGAAATGAGTCTCGCGTAAATAGTTTATTTGTTGAGTTAAGAAACGTGTTAAGAAACATCGAAGGTCTTATAAATAAAAGGTCTGATGTCTAAATCCAGAAAATCAACTTAACGACTGATTTAATTACTAACATTTTTAAAATAAAAAAACTTCATAAGAAAAAATAAAAAAAACTTCATAAGAAATGAAGAACTGTTAGTATGATTTGAAATGTATAATAGGCCATGTTATTTTACTAGTTTAAGAAAAGTGTATTTTTAAATTTAAAATGATAGTAATAATTTATTTATTTAGTAATACTTTTAATAATTGTAGTTGAAAATGTTTATCAAAAGTGACGGTAGGTGATTGTGAGAAAGGTGGGCGGCAATAGGTGGTGGCAATGAAAGTTGTGGTTATCGAAATGGTGATCAATAGTGTTAAGAGTGGTAGTTAGGGAGATTGACTGTGATTTGAGTGGTAGTGGATAGCCACTAGCTGTATGTATTAACATTCAAAGAAAAATAAAAAAATTATAAAATATAGGATTAATTATGTCTTTAATCTCTATAAACTTATAAATTTTCAAGTTTAGTCTCTTAAAAAACTCATTCATTTTTTGTTCTTATTTTGATTTTATATGAACTTTTTATAGGAACTAAAAGTATCAATTTTTTACAAAATTTTTTTAAAATAGGGACTAAAAGTAAATAAAAAGATTTGTTTAAGGACTAAAATGTTGATAATTTTTTATAGAGACTAAAAATAAAATTTTGAAATTTTTAAGGGACTAAAAATTTATTTAACCATAAAATATATTTATATAATTTTGAAATTTAGTTAAAATTGTTCTAAGTAAAAATCAAATTAAGTCTTCATTTATGAGAATCGATTTTTACTTTCAAAATTTAATTTTAAAATCAAAATAAAAAACATCAAACCACACAAGCCTTATCAGTTGACTAGTTTTTTGTTTCAATCATAAAAAATTCATTACTAGATTGTGACTCGTGTGTTGCACGTGTGTTGATATATTTTTATATGTGTATATGTAATTTTTGCATTATTAATATATGATTATTTTTCACTACAAAAATAGATAAAATAAAATTAATTGTCAACTTTAAAATTTAGGAGAATATTAAAATTTTAAATATCCCAACGTGAAATAAAAATGAATTTTTTTTTATGAACATCATTTATTTATTTGTTTACACGTTAAATTTTGGTGTGTGTGCATCATTGTTGTTCCTTAACTGTTTTAGTTGAAAACTTAACCATAATTATTTTTCTTGAATAACCTTTGAACATTTGTAATTAATATGTTATATATGCCAAAATTATTATATATGTAACTAATAATACTAAATATGCGTCAACGTGAAATGAAAATTATTTTATTTCACAAATCATTTGGTTTATTTGTTTACACGTTAAATTTTGGTTTGTTTGCACCATTGTTAATCCTCTACTGTTTTTAGTTGAAAAATTATTCATAATTGTTTTCGTTGAAGAATCTTTGAGCATTTGTAACTAATAGTTTATATTGTTTGTTAATGGGATACAATCAAATATATTGTGAACTTGAAATTGGAGAGTTGAGATCGAATAACATTTTTTAAAGCAAAATTGAAAGTGCAAAGAAATCATCGCGATAAAATGACATTTCAACTGTATTAGTTATTTGCAGCACCATAAAAATATTATTATAAAATAAAAAGATCAATAACAAAAAATAGAGGAGAAAAAGAACTGAAATCCTCTGAAATAGAATAATCTATTTATTTATATTGATAAAATGAGTGTATTGTTTAAATAGCAAGAGATTGAATCATTATAATAATACTTTTGTAAATACAACTAATTAATTTGTATTCTTTTCTTTTCAACATATGTTATCACACCATCATTAACATATAAAAAAATAAAATCAGTAATATAGTTAATTTAAATTGTGAAAATGGAAAACACTCATTTTGTGGCCAACTTATAAAATATTTTGTGGCCGAAAAAAGCCCTCACAAATTATTAGCCGAAAAAACCCTCACAAATACTAAAATTCAAATTTGTTGTTATTTGTGGCGGAAAAAGCGCTCACAATGGATTTGAATTTCAGCAGAATTTTGTGACGGCAAAAGCCCTCACAAAATTACTCCGTTGGGCCTTTGTGAGGGCTTAGGCCGTCACAAAATCACACATTTGTGAGGGCAAAGGCCGCCACAAAGTCACTCGTTTGTGACTGCAAATGCCGCCACAAAGCACTCGTTTGTGACGACAAAAGCCGCCACAATAGGGCGTAGCGTACCGTTGGCATTTATGGTTGCATAGGCCGCCACAAAGTCCATTTTTCTGGCTGCTTTGACCGCCACAAAATGTCATTGTTCTCCTATAAATATAACCCTTCCTCTCATTTTTCATTTTTACTTTCTCTCTAAAGTTTCTCTCCACCTTCTCTCTACAAATATTTTTTCTCCAACATTTTTCTTTTAGTTGTTAAATTTTGGTATTTATATTTATTTTTTTAATGAATATTATTTAATTTTTTTTTTTTTTACAGTGGTGCTATTGTGGTGATTGCGAATAGTTGTTACTTGTTTGTAAGCGTCAAGTCAGACACTACTCGGCATCAAGTATGTAATGCATTTTAAATATAAATTATTAATTATATAGTTATTTTTGTTATATGGTTTTTTAAAATATTTTTAGACTTAATATTTTATTTTAGAATGTAGAATAATATATTATTTTTAAAATTGAGTATAATATTATTTTTAAACTTTAATATTAGTAAGATTTGTTAAACAAATTACTGGTAAAATATTTAAATTATAAAATTTATACTTAAATTAAAATGTAGTAATTTTTTAATTGTTGATGAAGTGCTATTTTTTTTATTATAGTTATTATTGGTATTATGATTTATTATGTTAGTAAAATATAATTATATTAAGAATTGTAATTTTTTTAGCAACAAAATAATACATATGAAAAATAAGATTTATAATAATGATCTAATCATAAAATATGTAATATCATAAATATAAAATATTTTTATATTATTTTTAAAATACATAAAAAGTTCATCATTCGAAATGTTGGTATATTTGCCCAAAAAAAATTAGAAATTATGTTGCTTACATAATATATGATAAATAAAAATTTGAAACATAATAAAAACATTATTAAAATTATTGATATTAATATTTGTTGTTAGTTATTGCAAAGAGTTGTAGTTGAGTTCGTACAAAAGATTTATATACTTTTACGGTCTCTATTTTTGTTTATAAGGACTTATTTTATGAAAAAGTTCATTAAATATCATTTAAAATTTTATTTTAATTTACATATATATAGTCTCTATTGCGATTTATTATATTATTTATAAATGCTCATTATATTCCGTCATTTTCACAACAGCTTCCTCAACCTCAAGCAGAGATTCCGTAAGGCGATGTTACCTCACGATCTTCTCGCTCCCCCCTTTATTTTGTAGATTTGTCAATTAGTGTCATTCATTATCATAACCAAGTATGTCTTATGTTTTGTGTCATGTGCACTACTTTAATGTATATAAATATACAATTTTGTTTTTTTTTTGTAAATTTTGAGAAAATAAGAAAATAAATTGGAACTATCTTGGAAGTGTTAATTTATAAGAAAACTTTTTATCTATCTATATATATAATTTAAATCTTCTTTCAAAATATAAGTTGAAAATAATAATTTTTATAATGATTAATTATTTAGAAATGTGTTTTGACGATTAAAGTACGAGTGATTTTAGAAATCTTATAGATTTTAAAAATACATGTGATTTATTTTATTTTTAATTGTATTTAGAAATGTGATTTATTTTAGTTGTTTTTATTTAGACGTGATTTATTGAAAAGTGATTTAAGGAAAAGTTTTGAATTCCCAATGATTTTTTTGGTGCTAAATGATTAGTGATACAGTTTAAAATAAATTAAGTCCAGAAATCAATTTTTAGAATGATGTGTAACCTTTAAAGTGGTTTATGTACTACTTGATTCAATTTGGTTTGCTTGCGTGTTGTGTCTTCTAGTAAATAATTATTTATCTTATCTGCTACTTGGAAATCTATGTTTTAGTTTATTGTAACCTTTAAGTGATGAGGATTAATTCAAAAGAAAATATAATCGTGATCAATTTGGAGCAATTAGAGTTTTATGAGGATAGGTTACATTGTTTGAGTTATGAGATAAACGTCAAATTTTGGTGCTAATTTTTGGATTAGTAATGTGAATGTTATATGATTATGTAAATATGAAATTGTTTGTGTTTCAAGTGTTCTAATTGTTGGCAATTAGTGTATAGCGTTAGAGTAGTGGAGATCATCTAAAAGTAAAATAGTTCTATATTTCTTCAATTGGATTATTGATTATATATTGATGTAAGTGTCATTGTTACTACTTGTAAATTACAAGTAAATTATTGTGAATGTGTAATTAATTGAGTTTTTAACTTGAAGTAAGGAGTAGGAGTTGTGGCGCCGCCTTCGCACTCCTGAACCACGTTAAAAATATTTTTAATTATCCATGTCTGAATTTGAATGACTGCAGTTATAGTTACCTTAAGTAGTTGACTACATGAGTAGGAGGGACTAGCTACCCCGATGACTCATCGTCGATAAAAGAGGCAACGATAACTCATTATTTTGTTATAAGTACCTTTTAATTTTATTCTTTAAATAGTTGAAAAACATGTTCATCGCTTATGTGAATTGAATGAATTTAATTATTAAATTTATGTTATTGTGAAATAGTATCTCTATCATTGATTTTTTTTCTTTCTCCTTGATTATATATGAAGTATGTTTTATAAAGTGATTGATTGCAAATCTATTATAATGTCAATAAGTTGTTAAGTTGTTAGATGTGTTTAATATTTTAAAAATTGCTCTCCGTGTCAGACTTAAGTTAAATTTGTTGAATGTTTAGTGATAGGATCTAAACTTTATTTTAAGGAGTAAAACTTGTAATATTTTGTTTGAAAGAAATAGTTGGGATTGACAATATACTTGGAAGGTGTTTCATTTAAACCAACTAAATGAACTAAGTTATTATTAACTAAATCTATATGTTATGTGTTATATGTAAATTATAGTGAGTAACTCTATGATATTTTCTTTCATTATTGAGTGAAAAATGTGATATGTGTTTAATTGATTTATAGTGTCATGTTAGCCTATCAAGCTAAGTTAATTGGTTTTAACATATTGTGCTTGAATGAGTAGTGAATGCCTTAAAAATACTTATAGACTAAGTTTGAATCATGAGGGTAGTTAGCTAGATATTCGTTCGCGTATCGTTAACTACAAATTTCGAGGACGAAATTCGTTTAACGAGGGGAGAACTGTAACACCCCAAATTATATTATAAATTATTATATATTATTTTGGGGTTTAGGGTGTCACATTAGTGGTATCAGAGCAGGTCTGTCCAATCAGGCCGAGTGGGTCAAATGTCGGTTTAGTGTTAGTCAAATGTTAGTTGTGCCGCTTGTGTTTTTCTTAAGTAATAATTATTTTCACTAACATGTTTTTTTTGGTTCTCCGTTATATTATTGTGTTAAATGTTATATGCTTTTCTATTATTATACATATTTTTGAGATTACTAATTAACTGTTTATTATTTGCTTACTCTGATTGTGTTATGGATTCTAAATTCCTACATAAGTGAGTAAATAAACCATGAAATTACTTGTTAACATTTGAGTTAATTTCAATTGTTGACAATATTATGTTAGTTACTTGTTGCTTATTGCTTGCCTGCCGAACTATGATTTTTGCACTCTTGTTTTATGTAAATAGTTGAAAATAATAATTTTGATTGACCAGATGTTTCAAGCTATTAATCTCATTCACATAATCTTAGTTATCAAATGCCATACCACACCAGTTAGTTGTTTTAAAGTTCCATTTTCACCCTTAATCAATTTAAAATATTTAGTCTTGAGATGAACCTATTCAAAGTGTTTGATCTAATAACTAATTGATTGAAACATTGATTTCCGTATGAACTATATGTTTAAAACTTCAAGTATTGACTTTTACTAGGTACAAATTATTATTATTTTTGTCGAAATAAAATTTAGAGAAAAAAGATGTTTTGTTCTAAACTTTGAGTTAGATAGGAAATATATCTCTTATGTTTAAAATTTTAATTTTGACAAAAAAATTCTTATTTTGATTTTATGTTGGCTTGTGTGAAGAAAAAAAATTGATTTTTAAATTGTGAATGTTAACTTTAAATCACTTGAAAGTGTTGATGGTTGTATCTAGATGAGTAGAGTTTTGATATTGGTTTTAGAAACAATTTAGAATGTTCGTCAAGATTTTAAATAGTATGAAATTCATATTATTAGCAATAGTAATTCTTGAATATTAGAGGTTGGTAGAACTTAGAATTTTTAAAAAATGACATTTTGAAGGAGTTAAAGTTTAGTTATTTTGTAAGATGAAAATAACTTTTGTTTGAATTACTCTTGATTATTTTAAAGAAATTAAATTGAGTTGAATTTTTGTTGATTTATAAAATAACAATAATTCTATACTAGTGATTTTATTTAATGTTTAAAATAGCTGAAAATTTACACCATATTTTACTATGTGTTCTTTTTAAGAAAATCAAAAAGAGATTTGTTATGTTGATTTAGTGGGGGCTGGTGTGAATATTGAAATGTGAGCGTGTTGAGATATTTGTTTGAAATTGCTGATTTATTGATTATGATATTATGAACTCATTAGAGTTTAACTTGATGTTAGAGTTTTAGATTTTAAGAACTCATTAGTGATATATAATAGTACTAATTAAAAAGAAAGTGGGTCAAATGATAAAATTTCTACTAATTGAGAAAGAGAAGAAAAACAAATTTTATAAAAGAATTATCTCAATAGTCAAACTCCTTTTGAAAAGTTATCTAAATTTTAGATTCTATAATCGATGTATGTTATGAGTAGAATTTTTTTTTAGTAGAATTATAGTTGTTGTGTTATCATTGTTGAAATGTATATTTGAGTGTAATATGAGAAAGTGACATGATGTTTGTAAAATTGATGGTGTGTTATGTTTTAGACCAATTTTGTGCCTTGATAGAAACTGATGATGTATCTATAGACATGTTGAGTAGTTGGTGTGAGAGGAGAATTTTATTTTGTAGATTTGTCAATTAGTGTCATTCATTATCATAACCAAGTATGTCTTATGTTTTGTGTCATGTGCACTACTTTAATGTATATAAATATACAATTTTGTTTTTTTTTTGTAAATTTTGAGAAAATAAGAAAATAAATTGGAACTATCTTGGGAGTGTTAATTTATAAGAAAACTTTTTATCTATCTATATATATAATTTAAATCTTCTTTCAAAATATAAGTTGAAAATAATAATTTTTATAATGATTAATTATTTAGAAATGTGTTTTGACGATTAAAGTACGAGTGATTTTAGAAATCTTATAGATTTTAAAAATACATGTGATTTATTTTATTTTTAATTGTATTTAGAAATGTGATTTATTTTAGTTGTTTTTATTTAGACGTGATTTATTGAAAAGTGATTTAAGGAAAAGTTTTGAATTCCCAATGATTTTTTTGGTGCTAAATGATTAGTGATACAGTTTAAAATAAATTAAGTCTAGAAATCAATTTTTAGAATGATGTGTAACCTTTAAAGTGGTTTATGTACTACTTGATTCAATTTGGTTTGCTTGCGTGTTGTGTCTTCTAGTAAATAATTATTTATCTTATCTGCTACTTGGAAATCTATGTTTTAGTTTATTGTAACCTTTAAGTGATGAGGATTAATTCAAAAGAAAATATAATCGTGATCAATTTGGAGCAATTAGAGTTCTATGAGGATAGGTTACATTGTTTGAGTTATGAGATAAACGTCAAATTTTGGTGCTAATTTTTGGATTAGTAATGTGAATGTTATATGATTATGTAAATATGAAATTGTTTGTGTTTCAAGTGTTTTAATTGTTGGCAATTAGTGTATAGCGTTAGAGTAGTGGAGATCATCTAAAAGTAAAATAGTTCTTTATTTCTTCAATTGGATTATTGATTATATATTGATGTAAGTGTCATTGTTACTACTTGTAAATTACAAGTAAATTATTGTGAATGTGTAATTAATTGAGTTTTTAACTTGAAGTAAGGAGTAGGAGTTGTGGCGCCGCCTTCGCACTCCTGAACCACGTTAAAAATATTTTTAATTATCCATGTCTGAATTTGAATGACTGCAGTTATAGTTACCTTAAGTAGTTGACTACATGAGTAGGAGGGACTAGCTACCCCGATGACTCATCGTCGATAAAAAGAGGCAACGATAACTCATTATTTTGTTATAAGTACCTTTTAATTTTATTCTTTAAATAGTTGAAAAACATGTTCATCGCTTATGTGAATTGAATGAATTTAATTATTAAATTTATGTTATTGTGAAATAGTATCTCTATCATTGATTTTTTTTCTTTCTCCTTGATTATATATGAAGTATGTTTTATAAAGTGATTGATTGCAAATCTATTATAATGTCAATAAGTTGTTAAGTTGTTAGATGTGTTTAATATTTTAAAAATTGCTCTCCGTGTCAGACTTAAGTTAAATTTGTTGAATGTTTGGTGATAGGATCTAAACTTTATTTTAAGGAGTAAAACTTGTAATATTTTGTTTGAAAGAAATAGTTGGGATTGACAATATACTTGGAAGGTGTTTCATTTAAACCAACTAAATGAACTAAGTTACTATTAACTAAATCTATATGTTATGTGTTATATGTAAATTATAGTGAGTAACTCTATGATATTTTCTTTTATTATTGAGTGAAAAATGTGATATGTGTTTAATTGATTTATAGTGTCATGTTAGCCTATCAAGCTAAGTTAATTGGTTTTAACATATTGTGCTTGAATGAGTAGTGAATGCCTTAAAAATACTTATAGACTAAGTTTGAATTATGAGGGTAGTTAGCTAGATATTCGTTCGCGTATCGTTAACTACAAATTTCGAGGACGAAATTCGTTTAACGAGGGGAGAACTGTAACACCCCAAATTTTATAATAAATTATTTTATTAATAAAATAGAATTTTAAATAATTAATTTGGCGTTAAAGTTATTTTAGAATATATATTGATTAATTTTCTTTATATGTGTATTTTCTATGACGTGTTAATCTTGTACACATTTGACTAAATGAGTGATATAAATAATAAATAATATATTTTATTATCTTAGATATTTCGCTAAAATTAATAGTATTTTAGTGTACATATTTTTAAGAATAAGATTTTACGCGTTTTTACGTGTATATGTACGTTCGTAATTAATGTGATATTTCCTTGTATGTTTGACTAATGTTAAATATGCACATATTTATATTTTAATTAATTCTAAGTATCTCATATTTTAGTTATTTATATTTGGGATAGTAATAATATTGTGTTTGATTTCCTTTGTTTTTATATACTTGTTGTGGCATTGCGATTTTATATATTTATTATGATTTAGTAATTAATATAAAGTAGCAATGTTATATTTATTTATTTTGTGATTTTGACTACTCTCTAATGATGGTAGTATTTTAATATGAGTATTTTGAAAAATAAGTATAATTATAGTGACTATTTTGAATATGAGAGTTTCAATTGTTAGTAATATGTATTTTTTTTAAAGGTTAATTATTTTAATTACTCTAATTTATCATATATTAGTTATGAAATATTAGTAATGTTTTGAAAATTAAATGATATTTGGAGGAGTATTAAAAATGAGAAAAATGAGATTAAGTAACTATTAATTTTGTTTTAGCAAAATAAAAATAATAATAGTAATAAAACAAAAAAGTAAATAAAGAGACCAATGGTTTTGACTCATGTGTGAACCCTAATTGTTAACAAAAAAAAATTGTGATAGATTTCCTCTTCTTCTTGAAAGAACGTAACACATCCATTATTCCTCTTCTCTAAAATTCATTGCCACCAAATCCTTGCCTTTTGAATCGATCCCAACCTTTATTCCACACAAAATCGGCCACTGAATCCATTTTTGCCATCAGTTTTATCAATCGTTGCTCCGTTTCTTCAGAAACAGCTCCGTTTCTTTCCTTGAGCGAGCTGTTTTTGGCCGATTCCGATCACCACGTTTGACGTTTCAAAAAACTGACATCGTTTTTTGATTCCTCTCATCGAAACCTATAAGAAGCACTACTCATTTGCATTTTTTGGTGAAGTTGACGTCGGACCCTTACGGCTCTCCGACTAGTCGGTGAGACCTTTTCTGCAGTTTTTTCTCTCGTCGTTTTGACTCTATTTTTGTTCCTAAAATTATTATTAATTATTTAACATTTATTTTCATGCTCTGCATGATTTATCAGTCATGTCTCGACGATTTTGTGAACTCGCCGTTTATTCGGATTCGCTCGCTGTACGTTGAAGATATGCATCGCTGTTGATTTTTGTGTTTGAGAAAGCGTCTAAATAAGGTAAGGGGTGAGAGAGCGTTTGAATTCATGAGTATATTATATTGTGAGATGAACGGGAAAACCGTATTTCCCAACGATTCATCCGGGGCTTGCTACGTACGGCAGTAGCCCTTTGAGTGATAAATTAATTAATGCAAAAATATGGAACTTGTGAGATTAAAATATAGAATAGAAATATTTGTAAGGTGTTGATTGATTTAATTTCTATAAATGTGTGGTATTTGATATTATTGTGATATTGGGTGTCGAATTAATTTTATATATATGTTTGATTAGATGAGTTTATGTAATCTGATAATAAAAGATGGATGTGTTGTGATAATTTTATGTGATGATGATGATGTATGAATAATAATTGTGATTTTATAAATTTGTGATGAAAATATTGAAGTAACCCCTGATGAAATAATTGTGATTTCAATTTGTGTTTGAGATGACGGTCTTAATGGAGTATCATAGGCCAACGAGGGGAGCCTTAAGGCAAGATTGTTAGACCTTGGAGGTATTCGGGTGGGGAATTCCTAGGTGACTTGGAGGTAGCACTCCAAATGTCGTGAGCTACCATGCAACACACGTTTACCTCGACTGTCGCGTATATGTGTCTCGGGTTGAGTTGAGGGGATCTATGAGGTCATGGCCAATTTGAATTGTCCGTCCACCGGGATGGTGGCATAGTATCATGGCCTCCTAACCAAGTACTTCAGAGTTAGAATGGTACCACATTGTGAAGTAGAGTCTAAGCTCATGCATATCATTGCATTTTTGTGTGATTGTTTGTTGTGATTAATATGTATTGTGTGCGATGATAATTTCATAGATGATTTGATGTTATTGTGAAATGTATTGATTTCCCTTGATTTTGACTTTATAATGTTATGTTTTTCCTTGAACCCCGCTCTGATAGGTGATACCGGGAATAAGGGTTGTAATTTGTATTTTACTTATTTAATTTAAAACGACTTTTTGTATGAAAACCATATGGGTACTAGTAAGTTTTTAGAATTGAATCAAGTAATTATACTTAAATCAAATTTTATGGAGATTACACTATTTTATAGGTGGAAAAAGTTTAAAGTGTTCCTTTTGATTTTTGAGAAACGTGATATTTTAAATTAATTATCAAAGTTTTTATTCCCTTAAAAATGTATTTGCTTTACCTTCGCGAATTAAAGTTAAAAATTATATTATAAATTATTATATATTATTTTGGGGTTTAGTGTGTCACAAGCTCCATACCGACCAACTATGCCAACAGCTGGCTTGATCATACCAGATTTAAATCAACCTCAACCAGCTATGGCTCCGTCGACTAGTGGTGGTGTACTTGAAGGTGAATTGCAATTTCAAACCATGTTGTCTCCAACACCAATTAATAATACTTTTGAGGGACTTTTGTCGTCGGGTAATATTCCATCAAATAATGATGGAGGGAGTGGAGCTAATAATCAGAGCAATTACTATGATGATTGATGTATTTGAATAATATTTGCTATTTTTATTTTTGGTTTGTATGGATTTGCTATACATTATTATTTAATTATGGTATGTTTAATTTTTGGTTTGTATGACATAATTTATTAATTTTGGAATGTTTTATTTTGTTTGGTATATATAATTTAAATTTATAATTTTATATAATTTATTAATATATACTATTTATTTTAAATTGAATATAATTTCAAATATAATTTATTTTGTTTGATATATATAATTTATTAATATATAATATTTATTTTAAATTTAAATTTTTTAATTTTTAAATTATATTAATATGTATTTTTTATATAAAATATCATTTTTTTAATATTAATTTCGAATTTTATAAAATTATTCTTTTTAATAAAGTCACACATTTGTCGCTGCCTAAGCCCCACAAATGGACAATTTGTGGCGGCCAAAGCCCTCACAAACTGATTACTTTATGTCATGTCATCCTTTGTGGCGGCCTAAGCCTTCACAAAGGACAGCTTTTGTGGCGACCAAAACCCTCACAAACACTAACTGTTTTAAATTCGTAGTCCTTTGTGGCGGCCTAAGCCCTCACAAATTTGTGGCGGACTTTTCCGTCACAATTTTGTGAGGGCTTAAGCCCTCACAAATGGTAACCAAAAAAAAAAAAAATTTTGTGGCCGTTTTGACCGTTACAAACCTTTGTGACTGGCTTATTTGTGGCTGCCAAAGGCAGCCACAAATTCTCCTGTTGTGACTGTTTTTCTCCCTTTGTGATGGCATTTGGCCCCCACAAATCATTGTTTTTCTTGTAGTAATATATTGCTTTTGATTGATAAGTATATGATTTCTTAACTAATCCTACGCAATTACTTTAAAATATGACTTGTACTTTATCATTTTTGTGTAGTAAAAACAAATCAATCATAATGTTTTACATTAAGATCTTTATATAATGATGTTCCATAAATTTGTAATGACTTTTAGAGTTTTTTTTAGAGATATAACATTTTGTTAACTTTGTTTTGTTGAAATTATATTATTTTTTGTTAGTGCAAGTTAAATGATACTTTATTTGCATTTATAGATAATGAATTACAATGAATACATATTTGAATTAAGGTATAGTTTCGTTAGTGAGAGAGATATCGAAGAGTTTTAAGAAGAAGTTTTTGGGTCCAAGACCGATAAAACTAATATTCTTTTGGGTAACATGATAAAACTAATATAACCATTAATTTACTAACATTTACTTATAAAAAAATATATTTCAACTATTAATAATGATATTGAATATGTCATTATTAATTTGGGAAGGAAGATTAAATCTTGCACAATCACTTTGAATTAAGGTATAGCTTGGTTAGTGAGGAACATCGTATCGAATTTTCAAATTAAATTTAGTATTAATATATATTTATTTGTGGAACTTGAAACGCTTTGTTTAAAGTAAATTTCAATTATTTGTCAAATAAATTTATAAAAAATTGTTTATTAACTATTATAAAAATCAAAATTGCAATCTTTTGTATATTTTATCATGGTTGAGTGAGATGCTAGATGAATTTGGACCCTCTAATATTGAATCGATTAAACATGAAATAGGTTATGTTTGAAGATCGTATCAAATTTGTAAATGAAAATAGATTTTTTATTTATTTGAGGACATAAGCTACAATTTTTTTGAATGACAAAAGCTACAAATTAATATAAAGAATATCAAAGGTGAGATGAAAATTTAATAGAATGAAAGATAAATGCCAATACTTTTCTTACATATTGTAACACCCCAATATTTTCATATATATTATATATGTGTCTTTTTAGTAATTGTCATGATTTATATTTAATTAATAATTATTCTATGTGTAAATAAATTAAATTAAATTAAATTTTATCACCCTCAATTTTACCTGAATAATTATAATCTTTATTTATATTTAATTGTTTTGGCGTGATAATTATATGGGGACGATTTATGATGTAATTATTTCCTAAATGGACTATTGTGTCTTTTGCTTATTGGATTAGTTTCGATAATCATGAAATTGATGTTGTAAAATACATGTTTTTGATAATACAAACGATGATCATGCTCCAAGCGACAAGCTCAAAAAGAAGAAGTCTTCCAGAAAGTTTTCAAACATCCTTCGATGGATTAAATTAGATGTTCTATGTAAAGGTAAATGATACAATCCATGAAATCATATACAAGAGAACCTTACATCCTTACATATGCATAAACAACATTTTTGAAAGCCAAAAACTTTGTTTTAAATGCATTAAAATTAATATTTTTTGAAATATACAAAGGTGTATTCGAATACAACATCATGTATTCGAATACAGATGAAGAATTGCTAAGTCAGTAGCTAAAACCCTTCATCTGTATTCGGCTACATCCTTGTGTATTCGAATACAGATGAAGAAATGCTAAGTCAGTAGCCAAAACCCTTCATCTGTATTCGACTACATCCTATTGTATTCGAATACATCCAGCAAGTCAGTGGCCAAATTAATCAATCTGTATTCGACTACATCAAAGTGTATTCGAATACACAGTGTTAAATTTGAATAAATTTGAACGTTGCAAAGAGGCGTATTCGAATACATATAGCTTGTATTCGAATACAACTGGAAGCAATGCACTTTTTCAGTTCTGAAATGAATCTAAAACATTGCAATTCTTCCTCAAACCTCTTGGATCAATGGCCACGAATCTGAAGAGATGTTTATGGACTATAAATACATCACAACTTCAGATTCAAAAGACAACAATCCTACTACACAACTTCAAGACTTTGAACAAACTTTTCTGAAATTTTCTCAAAGTCATTTTCTTAAATTCAAGTACTTGCATATCATTTTCATATCCTTAAGGTTCTCAACGTACTTGAATCAATCTTGGATTGTTATCATTCTACCTCTTTCTTACTCCTATAAACTTATCAAATCACAAGTGTTTGTAAAAGAAAGTTGTACTTTCTTTAAGTGTTTTTATCTAAGATAGTAGTGTTCTATCATAGAAGATTTGTTAGAAGGTTGTAGCAAAGGTCCTAGGGTGAGGACTTGTACATATTCTGACAAATAGTGAAGGAAATCTCTTGTGGTGAGCAAGAGGACTGGATGTACCCTTGGTTATAAGGGGAACCAGGATAAATCTTCTGTGTGTCATTTACTTACTGCTATTTACTGTTTCATCTACCTTCATTAAACCACAAAAATCGATCACTAAATTCTGAAAACATCTAAAATACCCAAACACCTAATTCACCCCCTTCTTAGGTGCACATCTGATCTTACAATTGGTATCAGAGCAGGTTCAAGGTAACTTACTCCTAGATCTAATAATACATGGCTTCCGCACAACCAGTTTTCAGAGACGGTGGAAGCAGCAATAAACCACCATGCTTCGTTGGTGAACATTATGATTTTTGGAAAATACGCATGCAAGCATATCTAGAGGCTCAGGGAGACGAAATATGGGACGCTGTCGAAAATGGTCCTTACATCCCAACAACAGTAATCAATGACAAGGAAGAAATCAAGATAAAAAATTCCTGGACCGATGACGATAAAAGGAAAGTGCTGTTTGATAAAAAGGCGAAAAACATTTTACAATCAGCATTAGGTATGGACGAATTTTTCCGCGTATCTCATTGTAAAACAGCCAAGGAGATATGGGACACATTGGAAGTAACCCATGAGGCACCGTAGAGGTAAAAAGATCCAAACTTAATACACTTTCTCAAGAGTATGAATTATTTCGTATGCAGCCTGGAGAATCTATATTAGACATGCAGAAACGATTCTCCCACTTAACAAATCACTTGACAGCCCTTGGAAAAGTTTTCTCCAACGATGAACTGAATCTGAAAGTATTAAGGTCACTAACCAGGGCATGGCAACCAAAGGTAACAGCGATATCAGAAAAGAAGAGTTTATCTAAAATGTCACTTTCTGCACTATTTGGCAAATTGCAAGAACATGAAATAGAACTTGGAAGATTTGAGCAAAATGAAACCCAAGAAAAGAAGAGCAAAAACATTGCTCTAAAGACCGAATCAAAGGAAGTAGTCAAAGACGAAATTTCTGATGAAGACGAAAACATTAACTTCCTTGTCAAGAAATTCGGTAAATTCCTTAAAAACAACAGAAGTTTCAAAAAGAAGAACTTCAGAAAGAAAGATAGCTCTACTACCAACCAAAATTTCACATGCTTTGAATGCGGGAAACAAGGACATATCAAAGCAGATTGCCCAGATCTCATCAAGAAGAATGCCGGTAAAAGAAAGGATTTCAAGAAAGCATATATAGCATGGGAAGATAATGATATAAGTTCATCATCAGAAACTGAAAGTGATGAATGTGCTGACGTTGCACTAATGGCTTCACATCATTCAGATGACGAAGAGGTTAGGAACTTAAATAATCCTCATTATAATCATGAATTAGCTATAGAATACAATGAAGCACAAAACGCAATAAAAGAACTTCTAGTTGAATGTAAAAATCTGCTTAAACAAGTTTCAACACAAAAGAAAGAAATTTCATGTCTTAAAGAAAAAATTGATATTATGGAAAAAGATGCTGAAAAATCAAAGCAGAATTTTACATGCAACAAATGTGAGTCCCTTTCATTTAAAATTGTTCAACTAAATAGAGTGATTGAAAGATATGAAAAAGGACATATAGGATTGGAAAATGTTCTAAACATGCAAAGATATTCAAACGATAAAAGTGGTATTGGATTTTCTAAATTTGATAAACCAAGTTCAAATAAGACCATCTTTGTCAAATGAAGTACTCAAACCAATCAAAGAAATGTCACAATTCTACAAAAGGGTCACTCTTATAAGGAGAAATCTATTAAAAATAAACTTCATACATATACTAGTAAGATTCCTACTTGCTCATATTGTGGTATTCATGGACACACACCTAATGCTTGTCATATAAGAAACATTAGCATTCCTAAAGGACATTGCATATGGGTCAAGAAAGGAACTAACCCCCAAGGACCCAAAGCACTTTGGGTACCTAATAAAATTTGATTTCAATTTTTGTAGGTATGCACACAAAGTACTTCAAATTTGTGGTACTTAGATAGTGGGTGCTCCAAACACATGACGGGTGACATAACAAAGTTTTCAGCCTTGACCCTTGAATCAAAAGGATACGTAGTATATGGAGATAATAATAAAGGAAAAATCTTAGGTATTGGAAAAGTTGGAACAGCACCTTCTCCATCAATTGAAGATGTTCTGTATGTTGAAGGACTAAAGCATAATCTCATAAGCATCAGCCAGCTATGTGACAAAGGACACAAGATCGTCTTCAACAAAGAAGAGTGCATCATTCAAAATGCAGCAACAAGTGAAGTTCAATTTATCGGTAAACGTTTCAAGAATATTTTTATACTTAATCTTGACGATTTATCCTTGAAAATGAAATGTCTTTTGGTAAGCGACAACAATGATGCATGGCTATGGCACAAAAGAATTGCACATATCCACATGGATCATTTAAACAAACTAGTCAAGCATGATCTTGTTGTTGGATTACCAAAAATGAAATTTGTCAAGGATAAATTATGTGACGCTTGTCAAAAAGGTAAACAAACAAAAACTTCTTTCAAAGCTATAAATGTTATATCAACTACAAGACCACTTCAATTAATACACATGGATTTGTTTGGTCCATCGAGAACTAAAAGTCTTGGTGGAAATTCATATGGACTAGTGATAGTTGATGATTATTCAAGGTACACATGGACCTTGTTTTTGGCAAGTAAAAACGAAGCTTTTAGAGCATTTAAAAATTATGCCAAACTAGTCCAAAATGAACAATCATCCAAAATTGTATCAATTAGAAGTGATCATGGAAGAGAATTTCAAAATACCTTGTTTGAAGAATTCTGTGAAGAAAATGGAATTTTCCACAATTTTTCTGCACCTAGAACACCTCAACAAAATGGGGTTATTGAGAGAAAGAACAGATCTTTGGTAGAACTTGCAAGAACTATGTTAAGTGATTCAAATCTACCAAAGTACTTTTGGGCAGATGCTGTAAATACGGCATGCTATGTTACTAACAGAGTAAACATTCGGCCACTTCTTAAGAAGACTCCTTATGAACTTTACAAAGGCAGAAAGCCCAATATCTCTCACTTCCACATCTTTGGATGCAAGTGTTTCGTGCTAAATAACGGAAAAGACAATCTTGGAAAATTCGATGAAAAAGCAGATGAAGGTATCTTTATTGGTTATGCATTATCTAGTAAAGCATTTAGAATTTTCAATAAAAGAACTTTAATTGTAGAAGAATCAATACATGTAACTTTTGATGAAACTAACCCCTTGAAAGAGGACAAAGCTATTTCTTATGATGATGATGACATTGAAAGTAGTGATCCAAGTAAAGAAGATCAAATTGATCAACCGAGTCAAGACAATGAAGTCAACATTGAAAAGGAAAATGATAAACTCCCAAAGGAATGGAGAACTCATCGGGATCATCCAATTGATAATATTATTGGTGATATCAACAAAGGAGTTACAACGAGACTTAAACTACAAGATGCATGCTTAAACATGGCATTTGTTTCTCAAATCGAACCTTCCAAAATTGGTGAAGCACTCAAAGATGATCAATGGATACTTGCTATGCAAGAAGAACTTAACCAATTCGAAAGAAATGAAGTTTGGGAACTTGTTCCAAATCCAGAAAATAAACACATAATTGGAACAAAATGGGTGTTTAAAAATAAACTTGACGAAAACGGTATAGTTGTTCGCAACAAAGCAAGATTGGTCGCCCAATGATACAATCAAGAAGAAGGAATTGATTTTGACGAAACATTTGCCCCGGTCGCAAGGTTAGAAGCAATACGTTTACTACTTGCTTATGCTTGCTCTATGAACTTTGAATTATTTCAGATGGATGTGAAAAGTGCCTTTCTAAATGGATACATCAATGAAGAAGTCTATGTCAAACAGCCACCTGGTTTTGAGGACTTCAAGAATCCTACACATGTATTCAAACTAAGGAAAGCTCTCTATGGTCTAAAACAAGCACCAAGAGCTTGGTATGACAGATTGAGTGCATTCCTATGTGAAAGAGATTTTGAAAAAGGAAAGGTTGACAAGACATTATTTATTAAATGAAATAATGGTCACACCTTGCTGGTTCAAATCTATGTTGACGATATCATATTCGGATCAACAAACAATGAAATATGTGAAGAATTCTCATTGATGATGCAAGGTGAATTTGAAATGTCCATGATGGGAAAATTAAACTATTTTCTTGGCCTTCACATCAAACAACTCAAGCATGGCATCTTCATCAATCAAGCAAAATATTGCAAAGAATTGCTAAAACGATTTGAAATGGAAAATTGTAAAGAAAGTGCTACTCCAATGGGTTCAGGAATGTATGTTGATAAAGATGAATCTGGTATATCCATAGACATTTCAAAATATCGAGGTATGATTGGTTCTTTATTATATTTAACGGCCAGCCGGCCAGATATTATGTTTAGTGTTTGTTTGTGTGCAAGATTTCAGGCAGATCCTAAAGAATCACATCTTGTAGCAGTCAAACGAATCATGAAATATTTAAAAGGAACAACCAACGTAGGACTATGGTATCCGAAAGGTAGTATTTGTAGTCTTGTTGGATATTCTGATTCAGATTATGCAGGATGTAAAACCGATCGAAAAAGCACAAGCGACACTTGCCATGTCTTGGGAAATGCACTAGTATCATGGTCATGTAAAAAGCAAGCATGTGTTGCACTTAGTACTGCTGAAGCAGAATATATAGCAGCAGGAAGTTGTTGTGCCCAAATTTTGTGGCTTAAGCAACAACTCTGTGACTATGGACTCGATCTCGGATGCATTCCGTTAAGATGCGACAACACTAGTGCGATAAATATCTCAAAGAATCCAATCATGCACTCTCGGACCAAACATATTGATATACGACATCATTTTCTACGGGATCATGTACTAAAAGGAAATGTTGAAGTCACATTTGTGGATACTCATAATCAACTTGCTGACATCTTCACCAAACCACTCCCTAAGGACTCATTTTACAAAATATGACGAGAACTCGGCATCTTAAGTGAAAGTGATCTTTAAAACTATAAGGTACTTTGTTCTCATCATCTCAAAGGTATTAGTTCTTTCTCTTATTATCATATTATAACTCAGTTGTATCTGCTTACCTGGCCGTATCTTGGTGTTTATACTGATATATATAGTATATTACTCTTTGCTTCAAATCAATCGAAGATGTAGCCGACTACACATTCTCGATATCCAAATGTATTCGACTACACCTGTTCCCAGAACTACTCAGAATCAAAAATTGTCTATTTGTATTCGAATACATTCAAGTGTATTCGACTACACCTGATCTCAGAACCATTCAGAATCCAAATTTTTCAATTTGTATTCGAATACACTCAAGTGTATTCGACTACACTTGATCTCAGAATCATTCAGAATCCAAATTTTTCAATTTGTATTCGAATACACTCAAGTGTATTCGACTACACCTTCCAATATTTCTGTTCTATTTAAAAGCCACGACAACAATTTTGCTTCATTACTCAAATTAGGTATTCGAATACATTTGCCTCCTTCCTCATTTTTTCGAAATCCTTCCCTTCATCTTACTCCATTGTTATTAACTTCCAAGCCCAATCCTATTTTGGTCATCTCTATCCTTCCTTCATTCAAATTTCACAGAAACCCTTAACCCCCAAATCTCTTTAAACTCACTATGTCCAACACTGTTCAAGACGCACGCAAACGAGGACCTAGAACTAAGCATGCATGCGTGGGTCCCTCCAAGAAACGAACAAAGAGCACCAACGTCACGAATTTATCACGCCTCGTACACACACCAGAGGAAATTGCTCGGTTTCGCACACTCTACTCCGACAAACGCCTCATCATTCCAAAATTCGGTACTTTAGACTCTTTCTCTGCATTTCAATTTCCTGCTTTATTAAAAGCTCAACGTATGGAAGAGTTTATTAGTTACAAAGGTCCTATCTATCCCGATTTAGTTAGGGTCTTTTACTGCAATTTAACTAGGGATGGCAAACTGTTGAAATCTCGTGTCAAAGGGAAAGATATTGTGCTTGATTCCCACATTATTGGTGACATTTTTAAAATTCCCTGTGTGGGACAAAGAATAAGTCCCACTAACCTTTGTAAATGGGCTGGTGTTCCCAAATATGATGCGTATGTTACTCTCTGTCGGTTTAATAAACAAACTATGGAACAGAAGCGTAGTCAAGCCGGTTCTAAATTTGCTAAGCAACGATATGGCGTTGGTCATCTCACTGTTGATTATCGTTTGCTTCATTATTTCTTAAGTTATATCTTGGTCCCCAAAGCTGGAAATTATTCCCAGATTTATGAGTTTGAACTTCAGCTTATGTACTTTATGTTCGAAGGGCTTCCTCTAAATTGGTCATACATCATTAAGAACGTCATGTTCACATCCAGAGAATCTGTTGGTTTGCCTTACGCCAAGGAAGTCACTCGCATTCTTGAACACTTTCAAGTCGACTTCTCTGAGGAGGTTTTGTATACTGTTACAAAGGACAATGTGCTGGATTTAAGTGTTCTTCCGAGTATGAAAATTGTCTGGAACGAACCGCTTCAGAAGTACATTCATCTGAGTGATCTTGGACAAACTTCTGTTAATTCTGATGGCGCTGCAACTGATGCTACTCCTGACGATGATGATGCTGAAGACACAGCCTCTGATGATGACTATGTCTCCAATCGCATGGTTTTAGAAAAACTTGACTCTCTTCAGACCTGCCTCACTGATTTCACCACTTCGGTTGCTACTCGCTTTCAGACGATCGAATCCACCATTGCAACCAACCAAAGCAGTTTGATTCATGAAATGTGCATTCTGGCCGACAAGATTGATCATCTTCATCTCCCGCCTGGCCATCACTGATTAGCATTTTGTTTCCTAAGACTAGTTGCGTTTTGTTATATTTTCTTTCATAATGTTTTGCTTTGATGCACTATCTGCTACTTTTGATTCCTTTTTGGCGTTGTATTATGACTCTTATACACTTTTATCTGCGTGTTTGATTGCTTGGCTCTTATATTATGTTCTTTGGCCTATTATGTTTCTCTTTTGCTTTATTTCTTCCTGTATTATTGGTAGTCTTCTTCTTTTTGATCATGTCAAAAGGGGGAGAAAATCTGGTATTTTGTTGTTCTTTCAACTATTCATATAGGTACTCAATACACATGTTCCCTTGATCATCCGCCACAGAAGTATGCTTACTGAACGGGGGAGCATGACGTACATACATTACGGGGGAGTCATCAATACACAACAAATGGTTTTGTCATAATCAAAAAGGGGGAGAATGTAAAATACATGTTTTTGATAATACAAACGATGATCATGCTCCAAGCGACAAGCTCAAAAAGAAGAAGTCTTCCAGAAAGTTTTCAAACATCCTTCAATGGATTAAATTAGATGTTCTATGTAAAGGTAAATGATACAATCCATGAAATCATATACAAGAGAACCTTACATCCTTACATATGCATAAACAACATTTTTGAAAGCCAAAAACTTTGTTTTAAATGCATTAAAATTAATATTTTTTGAAATATACAAAGGTGTATTCGAATACAACATCATGTATTCGAATACTGATGAAGAATTGCTAAGTCAGTAGCTAAAACCCTTCATCTGTATTCGGCTACATCCTTGTGTATTCGAATACAGATGAAGAAATGCTAAGTCAGTAGCCAAAACCCTTCATCTGTATTCGACTACATCCTATTGTATTCGAATACATCCAGCAAGTCAGTGGCCAAATTAATCAATCTGTATTCGACTACATCAAAGTGTATTCGAATACACAGTGTTAAATTTGAATAAATTTGAACGTTGCAAAGAGGCGTATTCGAATACATATAGCTTGTATTCGAATACAACTGGAAGCAATGCACTTTTTCAGTTCTGAAATGAATCTAAAACATTGCAATTCTTCCTCAAACCTCTTGGATCAATGGCCACGAATCTAAAGAGATGTTTATGGACTATAAATACATCACAACTTCAGATTCAAAAGACAACAATCCTACTACACAACTTCAAGACTTTGAACAAACTTTTCTGAAATTTTCTCAAAGTCATTTTCTTAAATTCAAGTACTTGCATATCATTTTCATATCCTTAAGGTTCTCAACATACTTGAATCAATCTTGGATTGTTATCATTCTACCTCTTTCTTACTCCTATAAACTTATCAAATCACAAGTGTTTGTAAAAGAAAGTTGTACTTTCTTTAAGTGTTTTTATCTAAGATAGTAGTGTTCTATCATAGAAGATTTGTTAGAAGGTTGTAGCAAAGGTCCTAGGGTGAGGACTTGTACATATTTTGACAAATAGTGAAGGAAATCTCTTGTGGTGAGCAAGAAGACTGGATGTACCCTTGGTTATAAGGGGAACTAGGATAAATCTTCTGTGTTTCATTTACTTACTGCTATTTACTGTTTCATCTACCTTCATTAAACCACAAAAATCGATCACTAAATTCTGAAAACATATAAAATACCCAAACACCTAATTCACCCCCCCCTCTTAGGTGCACATCTGATCTTACAGATGTGTTAGATATGTTTGTTTTATTTTGTTATGTGTGACCTGTGATATTCTTGTTTTTCTTGATTTATTTTAGTTGATAAAATATTAGTTGAATTATTTAATTACATTATAATTTATAGAAGTTATATTGTTTGTTAGTTTATTTTCGACCAAATAATAATTCAATTTAGGAGATATAGAGTTAGTGAAACTCAGCCCTCATGTATAAGTGTTTTGAAAATATTTTTGGTCAATCCATCTTCAGCCCTCATGGCTCATTCTTTTACTCTCCTTCATGACAAGAGTTTATGACAATTCATGTTGTTGTCTTGACATAATGTAACTTTATGTCCTTCTCTCAACCAACTAAGAGAGAAGATAATGTACATTCCTTCATTCCTGACACCATGCACCCACTTCTCTCTCCTCCTTAACACCTTTAATTTATTTTTGAAATGAAGATTATAAATTTAATTATGAGTTTTTGTGCAATTAAGAGAGGACAGCAAAAAGACTACTCTCCTTTTTAATATCTCATGCATTCCTCTCTTTTAAACCAAAATTATGATTTTATTTTAATTCTCTACAAAAATAATTCTATGCAATTTTTGATTTCGTAACAATTGGATAAAAAAATTAAAAAGGTGATGCGACACCCTCTAATTTATTTATTTAATTAAAAGGGGTGGTGTGACATCCTACAATATATGGTGAACTCTACTAGTTAATCCTAATTAACTGATACACATAAATACACATGATTCCAATTGGCTTTGTAACAACCTAATAAAATTAAAGAAATAGTGACCATTGGTAGCATAATTTTGGAATTAAGTGCACTTTAATTTTAGACAAGAAATCAATGGTAATATTGCAACGTAATTAGCTATTGAAACCCCTTATTTTAACAATCTCACAACTGCTTCTTCTATTCATACATTTCCATTAGGCCCTCTTGCTGTCACACCTTTTTGTGGTACACTCCCAAAATAATTTTCTAAGTCGTAAATTCCAATACCTATTCGTGTTGAATTCATCATTGTCTCATGAGCTATTTCTTGTGCGAATTTAGAGGTGTTAAGAAAGAAAGCGCCTAAGGTAAGTGTTTTTCCCCATGCAAGGTTAGGCTAATATTAAATTAATAGTTTGTAAGATATTGATATGATGTCTTGATGTTTTAAAAGAAAAATGTTGATTTTATGTTTGTCTTAAAGAATTTAACTTGTTTTTATGAGTAATATGTTTGCCTTGATAAACTTAATTATAAAATTTCGATTTTTATTATTATAACAAGAGTAATATGATTGTTGTCATATATTTGATGTAAAGTTGCGATTTTTGTGTTGTCTAGGTGTACTTAATTATAAAGTTATGATTTTTATCATGATCTCATGAGTAATTATTGGTTAGGATGTTTTTAATATAAAATTTCGATTTTTGTGGTATTTCATTTCAAAGTTTTGATTTTTGTGAATATTATATGAGTTTTGGGGGAATTGATGAAAAGTTTTAATTTTTAATTTTGATAACATGATTAAGTTGATAAGTTGATGACTTTTGTGATGTGTTTAGTGGTAAACCTTGATTTGTATGCCTAAATGACTAAGAAATGGAGAAATTTTATAGTACAAGAAATAAAGTTTATATTTGTATGAGTTCTTCATTATTTGAGTTTTGATGTCTATCAATAACACGTCGCTAATCCAATTTTATAGTTATAAAATGAAAGTTGTGACTTTAAGACATTTATTTGCGTGTTTGTGTGTTATATAAATGGGATAACAAAATTACTGATTTTTGATTGTAAGCATCAATGAGAATAAAACTTTGATGTCATATGTGATTAAAATTTAACCGTGAATATTTTATCTTTGTGGTTGCCTAAGTGGCTAGTGATTTGTGTTTTAAATATTGTTATCTTTGTGGTTGCCTAAGTGGCTGGTGATTTGTGTTTTAAATATTATTATATTTTTGGTTGCCTAAGTGGCTGGTATATTTGGGATAACAAAATTACTGATTCTTGATTGTAAGCATCAATGAGAATAAAACTTTGATGTCATATGTGATTAAAATTTAACCTTGAATATTTTATCTTTGTGGTTGCCTAAGTGGCCGATGATTTGTGTTTTAATTATTATTATATTTGTGGTTGCCTAAGTGGCTGGTGATGTGTGTGTTGGACATTGTTCTCTTTGTGATTATCTAAGTGGATGGTGACATGTACCTTTTGAGCATCATTATCATTTCATGACATATCATATGCATCTTTGTGGACGCCTGTGTGGCTGGTTATATCCGGATCATATGATCATATACTTTTAAGAGCATGCATAACTTGCATACATTTTATTGTTATTTTTATTTTGATCTAATTATTTGCTCTACGGTGAGGATCTACTTGATTTATTTAGATACATTTTATGACTTTTGATACATCCTTGGGAACTATTAAAGAATCAATTTCTTTAAATCTTTTATTACGAAAAGATTTTATATTCATATTTTATGGTTTTTAATTTATTATTTGGTTTAATTTTTGTTGTGGGATGAACTGACCCCTTACACCAACATTTAGGTACTAATGATCTCAAAGAGTTGCATGAATGATGTTTGTTTGGTGTACGCGCGTGGGAAAATGGGACTTTTACATAAAAAAAAAAATGTTTTGTATTAATAAATTTTTGTGGTACATTGTAAAGTTATTTACTCTTCATCATTAACTTTAAATAGAAATGCAAAAGTGAGTTTTCATTCGCTAGTAAATAATTGAATCGTCATTAATTTCAGTCAATCTATTTTCTTTTGAATTTCACCTAAAGAGAATTTATTTTATTTTGGAGCGTAAATGAATATCGATCTAACAACTGGAAGATTAACTTTGCAAATAAATAAATAAATAACATTTTAGTAAATTGCATTACATTCTTTTACAAAAAAAGAAATATATCAAGTCATTTTCTGAGGCATCTTCAATTTATTACATGATGAACTACTCCTAAGAAAAAAAAATTATAGTTGTTTCTAAAAGAAAACAAATATTTTTTAAGTAATCTTTGGATCTAAATCTAGGGCGTTACACATATAAATCCAGTTTTTCAAGCTCAAAGTATGTGCCTTTGAAATGTGTCGAGATGCTTCAGTTCCAATTTTTTTCTGTCTTTGATACCCGATAAAATGTTTTAAAACACAAAACAACACACACATATATATAGAGGTGTTTTGTCTAGTTGTGTGGATAATTTATAGTTAATTCTATAGGCGTAGAGAAATTTACTGATTAACTCACAAAATTTTCAAGAAATGAGCATAGATGACTTCATGAGATCTGAAACATTTAGGATGAGATAATTAATAAGACATATTTTATTACCAACAAATATGCATGGATATGTAAAGTTAGAAATGGAGGAAAAGTGAAAGTTGATTGTAGTGAGAAGATGGTAGGTTTATTTTCATGAGAAGCTTTTGTATGTGGGTTTTCAACATATGTATATGATGTGTGAGATGCAAAAGCTAAATTGAGAAATTGAAGATGTAAGATGAATTGTAGAAGCTTATGAAGAGTTCCACATAAGAATATAAATGATGTGGCGCAAATGCTGTAATGTGGCACATAGGGTGTGAGGTATCATTCAATTGACTTGGGAGTCTATTTTAATATATTACTAGAATATTATCCGTGTTTTGTGCGGGGTTTAAATTTTTTGAATGTGATATATATAATTTATTAATGTATTAATTTTGCAAATAGATAATGATAACTATTAAGAGAAAAAGACACAAAAATCATGTATTAGATTGACTAATTGTTTTTTGTGCATTACATACATGGTAAATATATACGACGGCACAATAATAATAGTAATAAAAATGTACAAAATTTTTATATCAATTATTTTTAATATCTAAATAAGCATTTAATATTATTTGAATATTTTATCAATTATATTGCTAATTTTTATAAAAATATTTTTGTTTTAACATTATTTATTTATTTTTGTTTAAACCTTCTAAGATTGTCTGTTTGTAATTGATTATTGATTTTTAAGTTGTGATAATTATGTTTTTATATTTTGTGGTCATTTAAGATATTACTTTATAATTATTTAAACGTAATTAAAATGTTGTGATCTATTTATGTGTAATGAATTATCAATAGTAACTTAATATGAAACTAAGTTTGTTATAAGAATTATGTTTTTTATTGTTAGTTTTAATCATAGAGTTATGAAATTAAATTGTGATAATTATATTTTAATTATATACATTGTGGTAATTTAAGTTCGTTGTTACATTTTAATTATTAAAATGTAATTAAAATATTGTGATGATTTAAATATAATGAATTATCAATATTAACTTAATTTAAAATTAAATTTATAATAATAGTTATGTTTTTTATTGTTAGTTTTTTAATCATAGATATGTATGCCAAGTTACGGTATAAAATTATAGAGAGTGATTATTCTTTAGAGATAAGGTTAGTTTTTTTTTATTTATCATAGGTTTTCTTCACCAAATTCATCTTATTCAAAGCTCGTGAGACTATAAGCACGAACAAATTGTATTTTCTTAATTGTTTTTCTTTTCTGGTATTAAGATGGTTGTTACATTTTAATAATTAAAATGTAATTAAAATATTGTGATGTATTTAAATGTAATGAATTATCAATAGTAACTTAATATGAAATTAAGTTTGTAATAATAGTTATGTTTTTTATTATTAGTTTTTTAATCGTAGAAATGCGTGCAAAGTTATGATATAAAAATTATAGAAAGTGATTATCCTTTTAGAAATAAAGTTAGTGTTTTTGGTTTATTATAAGTTTCCTTCACCAAGTTCATCTTATTCATAGTATTTTCTTAATTGTTTGTTATTTCTTCTTCTCGTTTTTGTTGAGTAGTTATCTTGTCTTCGCTACTTTTCAAATTTATTTATTATTTTTTTATGTATGCGTTAAGCCAAAAAAATATTGTTCGAATGAACTATTGGTGTGAACTATAAATAAAACTGCATGAAACCATGTTCTCATATGCTATTGGGTTAGTGCTTATGGCCGAACTGCTACCAAAATAAATTTGTTGTGCCATTTGACATTGTAATCTTTTGGCTAAAGGGAACCGTAGTACTTTTTCATATCCAATCTATTATAATATATTAAAATAGACTCTTAAATCATTCATCGACATCTAATCACATTTTATGCCACATAACTCTATTTGTGTCACCTCACTTATTTGCTCAGTTGTCATAGCTAGAATATCTTCTCTTTCTATTCTTCATTTAGTACACAATTTCATTTCATCTATTACATTTCATTTCATCAACAAAAAAAAAAAAAGTTTCAAGAAATGTGAATTTATTAAATGTGAATTTAGTCTGTATTATCTATTGATCATTTATTAAATATCTATTATGTAACCACTCCTAATGTAAGTCCAAGATTCAAGAAGACACGGTACCAAAACCTCTAGACATGAACCATTGTTTATGCTAACTTTCTCTCTAATTTGAGTATAATAAAATTACTTTTGTGGTGTTTGATGAAATGCAATTGATGTTATATCCAATTGAGTAATTGACTTTGGTTTATTTTTCTTCTTCATGACCATCTTCTTAAACATGGGATTGCTAGCCATTGGGAATGTGTGTTCCATTTTATGTCTAATATTTAATTAGATAATTTTTATGTTATTTTTCACATGCTTATTACTAATTAGCTCAAGGTCCTTATAAATCTAGTTATCTATTATATATAGTTGAACTAAAAATCTAAAAAAATAAAGGAATTGAAAATGTCATTTTGTGGTTTAAGAATTCAAAAGTGTTCAACGAGCTCTTAGTTAAAGAAAAACAAATGATTTGTATCCAAAAGAAGTGTAAAATTAAATGGAGAAAGAAAATGACATCAGCATAAGTTTTGACCCAGTTTATGAAATCACCGAAAATGTTACACAATCTCTTATTTCCCATTGATATTTGGGGGGTGAGAATTGAGAAACCATATTAGAATTGCATAGATAAAAAAAAGAGGAAAAATAGAAGATGGATAAATTTTAATTGGAGAAAGAAAATGATCTGATTTGACCCAACTCAGGAAGTCACTAAGAGGTTACACAATTTCATATTTCCTATTGATACTTGGGTGAAAATTGAGAAGTCATGAAGGATTTAATGTTCTGTAAACGACAAAATTTTGTATTTAAAGTGTGTTCTCCACCAAAGTTTAAGAAGGAATCTAAAGAATGATTCTTGAGATAACATAAGATTAGATGTATTTTATTACCAACTAATCTAAATATACAAAGTTAGAAATGGAGGAGCACCGAAAGTTGATTGAAGTGAGAAGATAGTAAAATAATTATTTTCATGAAGAGCTTTTGTGTGTGAATTCTCAACATATGTATATGATGATGTGAGAGATGCAAAAGCTAAATTGAGAAATAAAATATGTGAGATGAATTGTAGAAGCATATGAAGGGTGCCACATAGAAATATAAGTAATGTGAAACAAATATTATTATGTAGCACATAAGTGTGTGATGCGTCATTTAATAAAGTTGAGAATTTGTTTTAATATATTATATTAGACTAGATTCCTTTTTGGAAAAAAAATGAAAGTTAACCCACATTGCTAGTGCTTTACTTTATTGAAATGAGACCAACAACACAAAGCAAGAATAATACATGAACACAACCATACATTCACACCACTAAGCACCGCAAAAGTAAACTATGATATTGATATATACAATTACTAGGAAAGCTCCACAAGATAAGATAAAGAGAAATTAATTCACCCAAAATTAAAGTATTCAACAAAAAATTAAAGCATAAAGAGAAAGAAAAAGAAATTAAAGGTGATGACAATCTATATTGACAACACAATAAATAAAAAACTGAATAAAAAAAATTACACTATATTTTATGAATTGACATATTACAATTGATCTTCAATATAAAATAACTTTAAAGTGACAGTGTATCACCTTTAATCAAAAGAAAAATTACACAAGAAGTTTTTGAATGATTTTAGAGGAGTTGTCCAAGTCTTATCCGGGGGAACTGATCCGCTAAATGTGATTGGGATTTTCTCATCGATATTTCTTTTGAAACATATTCCATAGTGGGGCGAGAAGATGGAATTTTAGTCAAGCAAGAAAATGCTAACTTAGTAATCAAGATAATATCACCAACAATTGAATTGGTAGGTTGAGGAAGGCGTTGGTCTAAAACATCAATCAACAACAAATTATAAGTAATTATTGCTGTAGATGGTGAGAACAATGAAGAAATGAAATCTGCTGGATGCTTTCCGAGAAGGATTTCAAAACAAAGAACTCCAAAGCTGTAAACATCACATTTCTCTGTCACTTCCATGGTCTCAGAAAACTCTGCGATCAAATTAAAATTTTAAAGTTAACATGCATAAATCAATTAATAGGCTTTTCCATGGTCTCGCAGGAATTAAGAAAGTAAGTCATAGTATTAAATTTGTTAAGAATTGATATTGTTTTTCTAAGTTTACCTTTGATAAGAGAAAAATAGTTAATATTACTGATATAGTATTTATTATTGATTGCGGAAAAAGATGCAAATTAATTAGGGATATAAAAATAACTAATGCAGTTGAAAATTCAAAGAGAGTTAACCTAGTAATAGTATATATCAAAAACTTAGGCTCTTTTATGGCTTGTATCAAGATTCTAACACTATATACAGAGAAAAATGGGACTAACCTGGAGCTGCATATCCATATGTGCCTGCAAATGTGGTCCAACTGCTTGCATCAGCCTTCAGAAACTTAGCTGTTCCAAAATCAGAAAGTTGAGCTTCATATGATATATCCAAAAGAACATTCTTGCTCGATATATCGCGATGAACTATCGGAGGCGTGCAATCATGATGCATATATGACAATGCATTAGCCACACCTTTAACAACATTCACCCTCTTTTCCCAATCAAATGCAATGGCTTGTGTGTCATTGTTTAGCATTTGAGACAAATTTCCACCTTCCATGAACCTATAAACCAAAAATGAGAATCTTGAATGTTGGCAATATCCATAGAATTTTATGATGTTCCGATGTCGAATTTCTGTCAAAGCTTGAATTTCACTCTCAAAGGACTTGAAATTTGGCCTCTCCCCATCTGTTCCCAAATGAAGTTTCTTCACAGCAACAACCATATCTGAACTCACCTTAGCCTTGTAAACAGATCCTTCCCCTCCAATTCCAATGAGATATTTGTCATCAAAATTCTCAGTAGCTTCAATGATATTTTCAAACATCAGTTTCCCATCATGACTCCATATGGAAAACACTTCTTCACATTTTGCTTCATTAGAATTTCCATCCTTGGTTTTTGTCTTTCTTGCTCTTCTATAAAGAATATACATTGAAATTCCAACTACACAAAATACTAGTACTAGAGCACCTAAGATAACAAACAATACAAGTAGAATAGTCTTGTGGCTCTTTTGACTGTGGCTTGTTGAGCAAGAAACTAAACCAGTGTGATTACCACACAAGCCTTTGTTATTTTGTAATGATTCAATTGACGCATTGAGAAAAGCTTGATTATTTGGTATTCTACCTTCTAACTGATTGTTTGATATGTTGACATAAGTCAAGCTTGACATTGGATCCTCAAAACTTGATGGAATGGTGCCAGAAAGATTATTGCATGACAAATTCAGATTTTGTAAATGATTCAACTCTCCTAGAACTGTTGGTATTGTTCCACTCAACAAATTCCAACTAAGATCAAGAGATTCAAGAGGCTGTGAGAGTTTAAACTCTGAGGGAATTCTCCCTTCAAAATTGTTTTTGCTCAAATTCAAGTTCCTTAACAAGGGTAACTTCACAACTTCTTTTGGAATTGTGCCACTCAACATGTTTCCTCCAACATCAAAAACTATGAGATTCTGTAACAACCCAATTTCACTTGGAATATTTCCTGAGAGATGATTGTTGCTAATCTTAACTTCAAGTAATGATTTCATGTATCCAAGTTCCTTTGGAAGCTTTCCTGTTAATTGGTTGGAAGAAATGTGAAGTTGGCCTAGCATGTTTGCCTCCAAAAGTGTTAATGGTATGCCACCAGAGATATTATTGTTGGATATCATCAAGGTAATAAGATTAGGACACTTCCCCCAGTTTGATGAAATGTGACCATGAAACTTATTGTCACTTAGATCAATGTATGTCAATTTCGGATACACGCCAAAATCTCGTGATATATCTCCTTCAATTTGATTACCCTCAAGCCTAAGTCTTACAATACTAGAGCAGTTTTTCAAGCTTGTTGGTATTGGACCAGTGAAATGGTTTTGAAAAGCACTGAAATATACTAGAGATCCACCAGAACATATTTGAGGTGGCAAATGGCCAATGAAATTATTATTGTCTAATGAAAAGCTATACCATTCGGTAAAGTTATTAAATAACCTTTGTGGAATGCTACCATCAAATTTATTGAAAGATAATTCCAAAATGGTTAACTTTGTCAAATTTCCAATTATGTCAAAAATAGGCCCAGAAAGATTGTTTACTTGGAAACTTATAACTTCCAAATTGATTACTTTTCCAATAGAAGCAGGGACTGATCCAGACAAATGATTAGAGAACAATCTTAGTCGTCTTAACTTAGTCAAGTTTCCTATGGTGGAAGGAATAGATCCAAAAAGGTTGTTGGAATAAATTGCAAGGTGATTCAAATTGACCAAGTTTTGTACAGAATCAGGAATTGATCCAGAAAAATTATTGTTATCAAGGTAAAGCATGGTCAACTTAGACATGTTCCACAAGGTGTGTGGAATTTCTCCATACAACTTGGTGTTATTAGAAAGGTAAAGTTGATTTAAATTACTCATGTTACCAATTGTTTTTGGTATGGTACCAGAAAGAATGTTCCTTGACAAATCAAGAACACCAAGGTTTGTCAACGTTCCAATTTCTTGTGGAATAGAACCAATAAGGTTACAACCTGCTAAAGATAGATACTCTAATTTGTCCAATTTTCCAATCTCATGAGGAATATAGCCACTAGAAAATTTGTTGTTGTCACTGAAATCTAGATATGATAAATTGGACAAGTTTGCTATGGAATTAGAAATTTCACCACTTAATTGACAAACAGAAAGATCAAGGCCTTTTAAACTCTTTAATGTCCACATTTCTTTAGGGATGGAACCTTCAAGTGGGTTTATAGAAAAGTTCAAAACATTTATTTTGGACAAGTTACCAATTTGTGGTGGAATGGTTCCATTAAAGTGATTTTGGTAGATGTTTAGGGTAATGAGGTTGGGGAATGAGGAGAAGGCAAGAGTTTGGAGTGTACCTTTGATTCCATAATTTGCAAGATTTATGCTAGAGATAGATTTGGATTTGTCACACTTAATTCCTTCCCATTTGCATGGGCTAGTAGTTCTTTTCCAAGTTGACAAAAGAGCTTGGCTTTCATTATCAAAGCTTAGTTTCCACTTTAACAAAGCATTTGCTTCACTTTCTTCAAGAGAAGTTTGATCATGAACATTATTTATAGAGGTGAAAGAAGTGATTTTGGAAAAAGCAACAACTTGTGGAGGTAAAAAGGCTGTTAAGAGGACACAAAGGATTATGAAGCGATTCTTGATGAAATTTTGATTTTCCACCATGGTTTTTCAAGTATAGAATGATTTTTGAATTAAGAGTAAAGTCTAAGGTTGCAAAATTTTTTTATTGAGTAGATGTTATATTGTGTGGTGATGATTGATGTTGGAGTACTTATGGGGGGTACTTATAAGAGAAAATTAGCAAGCAATGTGATTATTAACACAAGTACACTTTTCAAAGTCTTGCTCAAAGGCACTTCAAAATTTATCAACCAACTTTCCTAACCAAACTTTTTCCAAAGTTTCATTATTTTGGCTTACACTTTATATCGGCTAAAGATCATGTTTCACGATTCATATTATTGCTTTAAATTTGCTTTGCTTTTGAAAAAAAAAATTTAAATAGATCAACTTGATGATAAGTACACTTCATATCATTATTGGTGCACTAATACACCACCAAATCCTCACCGTATATTTAATTTTTTTTTTAAAAAAAATGAATGGCTTAGATTTAAAAATAACTAAGTTTTTGTATTTGTAATTTGACGCTGAACTAAGTACACTATCTCCAATTTCATTGACCATCCAGGGCCGACCCAACACGTTAGGAGGCTTTAAAGCGAAACTATTAGACGAGGTTTTTCAAACGTTAATAAAGAAATTATTAATATTTTATTTAATAACTATAGAAATTTTTTTTAGCATAATTAATGTCATTTTCAAATTTATTTTCTCTATATTTTTCAAAGAATGAAATAAGACATTTCAACTGTTCTAGAACAACATCAAGAACTCCTGTAAAATTTTCTATCTTTTAGATGAAGAAGAGAATAGTGTGTATAAGTTGTACCACTCCAATAACTCATGTTAGCAATATCTTCCCTACTTGTCTCATGATTTCTAAATTTATAACTAATATTTCTCATATGAGCAATGTGCTCACTTTTTTTTCTCATGATTTCTCAATTTATAACTAATATTTATCATCTCTACCGCCTTTTTAGCCAATTTACTTATACTAAGAAGAGTATTAAATAATTTACAACAAAAATAAAATGTTTTATTTAATTTATATAAGATTTTATAGATTTTAATTTTAAAAATATTAAAATACGAGGCTTTTTATTTATTAAATAAAAAAAAATGTGAATCCCTTATATTAAATAAAAAATTTTGTTTTGTAGGGAGGCTAAATCGCTTGCTTTTAGTGCCTTCCTTTGCCGTAACCACCACCAACCCGGACATCAGCACCAACAACCACGTCCTTCTACATATTCTCAAATAAAATCCTTATCTTTGTGCAATAAAATTTAAACACATTGTGCTGTGCAATAAAAGCAATGTATTTACATATATTAAAACAAATTTTAAATTTTATTGATTGTCGCCTCATACGCTTATGTGTCACATCATTACATTTATGTCAAGTTGCTTATATTCTTATGTGACATCATTTGCAAACTTACCTTCTGCATTTCAACCATCAGATAACATCTCTATTGAAAATCCACAAATTTATATTTTTTATATGGACCATTTATTTCATATAAAAATAACTCTACTATCCTTTTACTCTCATCAACTTGTCAAAAATTTCTTATATTAAGTTTTAGTGATCAGTTGCAAATATAGACTCGTTTTCATGAGAACACGCATAATCTATTCAATGCATGGAAAAATTGTCTCTCCATCAATATGATCAAACCCTCAACAACTAAAGAAACTTTTTTAACTATAACTTGATTAATACATAAGAAAAAAATTCAAGCAGTCATTTACAATCTTTTTCATTCGTTCACACTTTCATCACGCTATTAACATATCATTCTACCTCAAGTCTTCAAATTATAAAAAAAAATTATTTTATATATCTATAGATTTGATAATATAAGATCTTAATTTTTTGTAACTATTTTATTTATGAAAAAGTTGATCAATAATATTATACTTTTCAACACTAAACATTGAAATTTTGACAATTATTGAATATTTTATAAACAATTTAAGGTTTATAAAATTACTCAAATAAACAAATTAATATTGTATTTCAACAAATAAATACATATATAACATTAATTCTATATATAATTTAAAAATTTGGTTACTATTAACATTCAATATAGTATAATAAAAAGTATATATATATATTAAGAAAAAAACCACAAATTTTGAATAT
>JBBPBQ010020321.1:2767174-2806694 GCA_037974755.1 Cicer yamashitae | reverse complement strand
ATTGTGTTGTATCAAATAATATTATAATATTATTACATACAAATGTTTAAAAATTCTTCAAAGACAAATAATTATTACTAATTAGACCGTAGCAACAATGGTACAAACAAGAAAAAAATTTAAGATAAAAATATATATAATTAAAATAAAATAAAGTTGATGAAAAAAAGTCATTCTCCTTTTATTTTTCATAAATTGAAAATGTTAATATTCTCATTTTATAATTAATCATTATATTTTTATTTTATTTTTATAAAATAATATATTCACAATACAATAATTACAAATACAAATATATAAAAATATATATATACATAGCCGCACAACGCGCGAATTACAATTTAGTTTAAATGGTTCACATAATTTAAATACATGAGAAATTATGTTGAATAGATAATAATAGATATATTAGGTGTCATATTTCTTTAACCATAAATATAATTAATTTTATTAACCACAAACTTTAAAGTGATTAAGTGATAGCATGTCCAAAATCATTCCCACATAAACAAATTAATAACATGTCCAAAATCATTCCCACATAGACAAATTAATAACATGTCCAAGATCTCACTATGGTGATTAAATAAAATAGTAATGATATTATAACAACAAATTGGTGGAAATTAATAAAAAGATATGTTTTATTGCATAGAAAATAAGATCTTGGGATTGTGATTGTTCACAATAAAAATGATTGGTAATGTATTTAAGCGTATAAACTCCCTATTTTTATAGTAGAAATATTAGTAAAAATTTAATAAAAACAATTATCTTTTATGATCTCAAGAGAATTAATTATTTTCATGTTTCAACTGTTACCTCTAAAGAACTAAAACTATATTCATTTTTCAATTCTCTTGTTCAACCATATAGATTTAATATCTAACTTCATATTTCATATCTAAAGTTGAATTAAGAAAAACAACGCTTATAAAAAAAGGAAAAACTAGAAATAGTAATAATTTATCATCCAAATATCGACAATTCCAAGATTAAGAAAACTACTGACATATGATTATAATAAAATCAAAACAATGAAATAAAAATATATAGAATATGAAAGAGAAGACATAATAAAAACTAGAGGTAGAATTTTATTAGAGCTATTATTAAAAAATAAAAGGGTTAAATTAGTTTTTAATTCTTATTAAATTTTACTATTTTGTTTTTAGTCTTTATAAAAAATTTCGTCAATTTTTAGACTCTTAAAAAATTTAATTTTTATTTTTTGTCCCTAATTTGTTACCAATTAACAAGTATCTTTTGAATTTTTAAATAATATTTTGCAGTAATACTTGAGATATTATATAAAAAAATTTCCTACAAAAATTTAGAATTTTTAACAAGCGATAAATTAAAATTTTAAGCACAAAAAACATAAAAATTCATGTTTAATTCATCATTTGTTGAAACATTCTAAACTTTTGTACGAAAATTAAATATATACTAAACATTAATACAAAAAATTATTAAAAAATCCAAAAGGTACTTTTATGGCCCAGAGATCATCTCCTATAACTCAATACACTTTTTCAAAGTCTTAATTTTTTTTTTATATAGAAATAGAGTTAGATTATCAACTAGAAGAAGAGAGCGCTTTACAACCGATATGTAGAATGCTATCAAATAAAACAAAAAATTCAGTAAAAAAAACATAAATTTAGAGAGTCGCGCAAACCTTCTTTTGCTAGGAAATCAACACTCCAACTAGTTTCACGTAAGATGTGATGAAGATAAGTACTCCAATCAGGAAGATGTAGGAGAGAATGGACCTCTTTCAAGAGAGATTGAAGACCCGACAGGGTAGACGAGACATCTCTGACCATGTTAATCAAAGGTTTAGAATCGCTTTTAAAGATGACATTTTTTAAGCCTATATTTTGACTCACCCTAACACCATGAAGAAGAGTTCAAGCTTCAGCAAAAAGAACATTTATAGAGCCTAGGTTGCCATAGTAACCGATACAATAATTGTCATTCTCATCGTGAATGAGCCCACCAAAGGAAGAATTTCCAGTAATAGGTTGAAAGACACCATCAACATTCACCTTATAATATCCAGATGTGGTGTTTTTCAAGTAGTCTTAGTACTAGTGTTCTCGTGTTCCCAAAACCCGAGGAGTTTACTAGTCTCTTTAGCAACCAAATTAACATGATCTTTGGTTTTAATTCAGAAATCCGTGTACAAGTCAGAGGAGTTTGACAACACTAGTTCATTCCTATCCTTCCAAACGATGACTCCAAAGCAGGTAGACCATGACCAAGGAGCGCAACCAATAGTGTCATTAGAGAAATTCTACTTCAACCAAGCATTCACACCCAAGTTGAAGAAACGACTCCACTGAGCCGAATTTATGATGTTATTCCAAAATTCAAACACTGATTCGTAGTCGTGAAGTATATGCATAATAAATTCAGGACAAGAATTGCAACGAGGACAGACAGTTCAATAAGGTTAGACCGTTAACTCTTGAATTGATACTTCTACCCAATAACAAGTGCATAAATAAGAGTCAATCTCTAATAGTCTGACTAGCTATAATTTTGAGATAAACAATGAGATATGAAGACAAAGTTGGAGAAAAACTCTCAATAATTAGGGTAAAATATATTTATTGAATTGAAATATGTTGGCAATACATCAGATATATATATACTAGATTACTAAACAACCAAATCCTATTAGTACTCATATATAACTAAATCCCTATTAGTAATCATATATAACTAAATCCTTATTAGTACTCCTATACAACTGAATTCCTATACTTCATGGATATAAAACAGAAACATATTTTGACACTCCCCCTCAAGCTGGTGAATAGATGTTCTCTATTCCCAGCTTGGATACAATTATTTCAATGTTGCTGTTGTTTAGCCCTTTAGTTAGAAGATCTTCAAGGTTGCCTTGGGAGGAGACATATGGAGTGCAAATTAGGCCACTGTCGAGTTTTTCTTTGATGAAATGTTTATCGACTTCAATATGCTTGGTTCTATCATGTTGCACTAGATTATGTGCTATGCTAATAGCTAATTTATTATCACAATAGAGTTTCATTGGTTCATCCCACTTTATCTTCAGGTCCTCCAAAATGATCTTCAACCACAGTAACTCACATATTTCTTGTGCCATTGCCCTAAATTCTGCTTCAGCACTGGATTTGGATACCACACTTTGTTTCTTACTCTTCCACGTCACAAGATTCCCACATAAAAATTGCAATATCTCGTGGTTGACCTTCTATCTATAATTTACCCTGCACAGTCAGCATCAGCATATGCTTCAAGACCCACATTTCCATTTCGTTTGAACAAAATTCCTCTTCTTGGGGTTTCTTTCAAATATTGCATAATTCTGAGTGCAGCTTGCAAGTGTACCTTCTTTGGTTGGTGCATGAATTGACTGACTAGGCTTACAGCAAAGGCAATATCAGGTCTAGTATGTGACAGATATATGAGTCTTCCAACTAATCATTGGTACATTTCCTTGTCAACTACAATGTCTTCTTCTGCATTTCCCAACTTTAAATTTGGATCGATTGGTGTACTTGATGGCTTGCATGTTGTCTTGCCTGTTTCCTGTAGAAGATCTATGACATATTTTTGTTGGGATATGAAAATCCCTTTCTTAGAGTGAGCCAATTCAATTCCCAAGAAATACTTCAATTCTCCTAAGGTTTTAATCTCAAATTCTTTGGCTAGGTGTTGTCCTAACAATTGTTGCTCTTTTTCATCATCACCAGTCACTATAATGTCGTCCACATATATCAATAACACTGTTACTCCCCCTAACTCAGAGTGTTTGATAAAGAGGGTATGATCTCATTGGCTTTGTTTGAAGCCTAGACCTATCATAACTCTAGCAAACCTCCTAAACCACGGTCGTGGTGATTGTTTAAGCCCATATAAAGCCTTCTTTAGCTTACAAACGGTGTTGGCAGCAATATGCTCACTATATCCATGGGGTAAGTCCATATAAATCTCTTCTTCTAGATCTCCATGGAGGAAGGTATTTTTTACATCAAATTGGTAAAAGTTCCAACTGTAATTAGCTGCTAGAGTTTATATCACTCGGACGGTATTCATTTTTGCAACCGGAGCAAATGTTTCCAAGTAATCTACTCCATATGTTTGAGTAAATCCTTTAGCTACCAATTTTCCTTGTACCTCTCAATAGACCCGCCAACCTTGTACTTTACAGTGTATACCCACTTGCATCCTATAGGTTTCTTTCCATTTGGTAAAGGGACAAAATCCCAAGTACCGTTCTTGTCCAGTGCTTCCATTTCCAAGTCCATGGCTTGTTTCCATTTCCTGCCGGACAATGCTTTAGATAGAGAGGTAGGTATAGTGGTAGTATTCAGGCTTGTGAGGAAGGCTTTATGGGTAGGTGAAAATTGTTCAAAGCATAGGTAGTTGGATAGAGGATAAAGTGGCTTGTTGGTACATGTCCTAGTACTTTCCTAAGGGAAATTGGGATATGGAGGTCATCATAAGTTGGAGGTCATCATAAGCTGACACATGACAGTTGGACCCTTCCCAACGGTCATATGAGCTGTCATAAGCCTCATTGAAGCCTATAAAAGGAACTCCAAGCTCAAGGAAAAATTAGAGTTTCAAGTGCAAAGCAACTCATCACTTACTTACAATCATACACTTGAAAGTCTCTCATTCACATACAAAGAATCACTTACTTACAATCATACACTCAAACAAGTGTTGTGTTTTCTCAAATTCTAACAAAACTCTTTAAATCATTATCGTGTAAACTCAAGACTATAGTATTGAAAATAGTTTGAGTAGTTTTTAGAAAATCCTTTTATGATAAAAGGTAAAGTGTAAAAATCCTCTCAAAAGGTTGAAAGGTAGTCTGTTGAAATCCTTTCTGGGCAGAAAGGTAGAGCTGTGTAACAGATCAAGGTTGATCTGGACTGGTGGTGTAAAAACCAAGAACGTTCTCTGTTTGAACACTTAGTGAAAAATCTCATAAACTGTGAGGACTGGTTGTAACCCGGATTGGGTGAACCAAGATAAATCTCTGCATGATTTCTCTTCTCTTATCTATATTTATTTATAGTATTTTGATTATTAAATTAAATAGATAAGTTAAATTGTGTGTTTCTTACTAACTAAGAACGTTCTCTGTTTTCTGTTTTCATAACCAAGATTAATCTTGAGTTAAAATCTTTAAGTTTTAAACAGGAAATTTTAAAAAGGTGAATTTACAATTCAAACCCCCATTCCTTGTAAATTGACATTGCTACTTCAACTTTCTTGTTCATTCAAAGTGACATCCCGGGAGACAAATAATTTTTGGGATGGTGGATGATGACATTTGTAGCCTTTTTGGGTGGAAGAGTACCCGATAAAGACACATTTTAAGGCTCTAGGATCAAGTTTCCCTCTACTATCACTATGAATATTGACAAATGACACACACCCAAATATTATGGGAGTAAGACTACTACTGGTGGACACATTAGGGTAGAACGAGGACAGGGCCTCCATGGGAGTTTTGAAGGCAAGGACACTAGAAGGTAATCGATTTATAAGATACGATGCAGTTAAAATTGCCTCTCCCCAAAATTTCTTGGGAACATTATTTTGAAATAACATCGCTCGAGTTTGATCTAACAAGTGCCCATTTTTCCTCTCGGCAATCCTATTTTGTTGGGGTGTTTTAACACATGAGGACTCATGAATAATGCCCTCTTTTTGAATGAAAGAATCGAGTCCATGATTAAAGTAATCTTTGGCATTATCAGACCTAATCCTCTTAATACTCACTCCGAATTGGTTTTTCTTATCATCGAGAAGAAGTGTACAAACACAGAACTGACTTCAGATTTTTGTTTTAGCAAGTAAATCCAAGTAACCCGAGTACAGTCATCAATTAGAGGGACCCTAGACATCAGTATGAACTAAATAGAATGGAGAAGTACTCATTTGGTTACTACTTGGAAAAGGTACACGTTTGTGTTTAGCAATCTCACACACCTCACAGTGAAGACTTTCTACCTCTAATTTTTTGAAGAGGGAAGGAAAAAACTCTTTTATGACTCTAAATGAAGGATGACCCAGGCGATAGCGGTATAAAATGACCTTGTCCCTATTGGTCTTTATTGATTTAGAACAAAAGGAGTTGGTATTGTTGAGTAGATTTAGAGGAAGATTTTGATTATCCAAGTACCATTCCATTATAAGGGATTATCAATTGTCCTCCCTGAATTCTTGTCCCGAAAGAACAAGATTTGTTATAAAAAAACAACATTACATGATAGGTCTTGTGTTAGTTTTTGTATGGAAATTAAGCTAGTGGACAATTTAGGAATATGAAGGACATTTCTTAAAGTTATGGATGAGTTTATTTGGACATCTCCTTGACCTGCTGCAGTTAGAATGGTACCATCTGTTGTGGATATTTTCTTGTTGTTAGGGCAAGGTGAATAAGTGGAGAAGTGTGTAGGTAAGGGTGTCATGTGGTCAGTAGCTCCAGAATCCAGTATCCAATATTGGTTATAGGTTGTATCTGAAGCATTAAGTCCAAAAGAAAATTGAAACTTACTGAGATGAAGTGTACTTGTATATACCAGAGAACTAGTACTTGTCGGTTTCTCCAACTTACTAAGAAGTGATCTAATCTTCTTAATTTCATCTTCATTGAGTCGGACCACATCCGTAAAATTACCAAACAAACGATATTAGAGACGAAAGATTGATCTATCATACAAAACAAACTTCAAACGTCCAAAAAATATCCACAAACTGTATGTGTGCTATAATGCCGCAACAGAAAAGTCCGAGCAAAAACCGTGTGAACTTCAAATGACCCACAAACAAAAGTGCTGTAATCAAAAAATGAACCCCCAAAACAAAACGAGAAACAGCCGATCTACAATATAATTGAAAACAGCGCTGAAAGGAGATCTAGAAGGCGGTCAAACGGACGTGAGAATTGAACACATAATGGCAGCGAGTAGGCCAAAAAGAAATTTGTTGCAATGAAGGCAGCAAAAAGGGCCACAATGAAGGAGGCTAAGGTTTCAGGAAACTAGAAACCGCAATGAAGGCAGTAGGTTTATGCGGAAGCAAGGGCCACAATGAAGGTGGCTAAGGTTTCAAAAAAAAAAACCTCAATGAAGGCGGCAAATTTATGCGGAAGCAAGGGTCCCAAAGTTCGAGAGCTCTGATACCATCTCAAGAATTAGGGTAAAATATATTTATTGAATTGAAATATGTTGGCAATACATCATATATATATATATATATATACTCATATATAACTAAATTCCTATTAGTATTAATATATAACTAAATCTCTATTAGTACTCCTATACAACTGAATTCACATACTTGAGGGATATAAAACAGAAACAGATTTTGACAAAAACAATTAGTGAATGAAAGCTACTGCATTCACATCTGAAGACATAAAGAAGATAAGAGACTAAAGATGTTGCACTGCCATTTATTTATAATGATGATTACAAAACACACTACATTACAAATCATAGACAACCAAAGAAGGACAAAATAACAAAAGGCACACAGCCTATTGATGATAACATGAAATCCTAATACTCAAATACATCTGCATGTGTATCCCACATTGTAATATCTGACAGAACAGGTTTCGAAGAGATTGTTTATTTGCGCTGAACTGTGATAGGACTCCTAACAATGTGTTTTCCATCTGTCCATTGCAAATCCCCAAATTGGTATTTCCTCCTTGGAGTCACACTTGTTGCCTGCACAATAACTTGGAATGTCTTCTTTTCACCAGTTTTCTTGAAACTCAAGGAGTTTGGTACAACCACAATTTTATATCCAGGCAATTGGGCTTTTGCTATGTATGTGCTTGGTGGCCCAACATTGGTGACTGTGCGAGTGACATTAACGACATTTAACCCAAGATTTGGTAATGTGATTGAAGGGTAGTTCAAGTCTGTTATGCTGTGAGATCCCGAGCAAATAAATGTACCGTTGAAATTAAGTGCGGAAATGAGTTGTTGGTTGTATCCATAAGCACATAGGAAGTTCAAGTAATCCTTAAGGCCTAGATCATAAACAAGTCCAGGATCTATTGCAAGGTTGGGCTGAACATGCCCTGCACCATAAGCAAACGGAGTTGCTAGTGTCTTTTCAGATGCATCCTGAATTGGCCCGTTTGTGTTATCTCGTGTGGTTGCTGAAACGATATATAATTGAATAAGTTAGAAATCTCATGGTTAGTAAAAAGTATATGTATTATTTGTGTGTGTGACTGCGTGTGTGTACCAGTGGTCATGATAGCTGATTTAATAGCTGCCGGGCTCCAATTAGGATGGAGTGTTTTGATAAGTCCTGCAATGCCAGCGACATGAGGGCAAGACATAGAAGTTCCTTGTAGTACATTGAATGGAAAACCTCGACGGTTGTCTGATAGTAAGTTGGATGCACTTGCAAATAGTGAATAGGCAGCAAGTATGTTGACACCTGGTGCAGTTACATCAGGCTGGGAAAAAAAAAAAAGCAAATTAAAATCCCATTGTGAAAAGTAAAGAAAAGTTAGGAGTTCTGTACCTAGTTGATAACGTGTCCAAGTGAATATGTACCTTGAGTATTGATGGCTGAATCTTATTGGGTCCTCTAGATGAGAATGAAGCCATTACTGGAGCTGGTTTTCTTCCATAGAATGTTTTTGCTCTTGAAAACCTTATTGTAGTACCCGAAGTTATTTTAGAGTCCCTGCAATATAAATATAACTTATATGGTTGGAGCCTTTCATTTGTAACATATCTACAAATGTAACAACTTTAAACGGGTATATGTGTGTTTCGGGGGAAAATTACATGGAAGTTATGTCGGAAACAGGAGCATGTGACCCTGAACGTTCTGGTGCAGCAGGAGGATGCTGATCTTTTTCCGTCCATGGCTTACTCACACAAGACAAAACATGAGGTTCAGAAAGAGTTGTTCTCCCTTGTGGTCGCCGATTGCCCAAAAGCAGTCCCTTTGCGCCTGCAGATGAAGCCTCCTGACCCTCAGCAACTGACTTTATATTTCCTTCTCGTAGGCATGACACAATTTTCCCCTTCACTTTTGAAGGATCTAGTGTTCCGGGTCTACAAAGTAGGCTGCAGCAATATATACATATAAGAAAAAGAGTGTAAGAAACCTCATTCAATTAATAATAAGTACTACATTATTTTAAATTTTAAAGTAAAACATTTGAGATTTGTACTTACGCATCTTGAATGCTTGCATTGGCAAATTTAGCATCTGTAGAAAGAATTAGAGAAAAGGCCTGGTTTGGTGGCAAGTTTACAAAAAGACTGGCTCCCTAATAATAGTAAATAAAAAACAATAATTTCAAATTTCATTATTAAGTTAATAATGACAAGAATAAGAAAAAGAAAAAGAACCAGGATGAATTATACCGTCATTTGTCGATTGTTACCAAAAGTTACAGTACTGCTGAAGTCTCTGTCTAATGTACTAGCAGCAATTGTGAATACCCATGGAGCTACATTCACAACACTTCCCAGTGATGGTCCGTCATTCCCTGCAGAAGCAACTAACAATATATTTCTAGAAAGTGCATGAAATGCACCTATTGAAACCTCGTCAGTAAAAATATCTTCGGGTCGAACAAGATATTGGCCTGCAGCTGAAAGTGATATTATATCAACACCATCACTAATGGCTTGGTCAATAGCAGCTAATACATCAGCACCAAAGCAGTCTGCAACATCTGTTAGAGACCAACACACTTTGTAGGTTGCAACTCTAGCTCTTGGTGAACCACCTTTAACAGTACCATTGCCAATGCCAAAAATGCTTGCACCTGGAACAAAGTTTCCACCAGCTGTTGATAGAGTGTGAGTACCGTGGCCTACAAAGTCGCGTGCTGTAAGTAGTGATGGCTGAAGCTTGCCATAATATGCTTCAAAAGCATTACTGAAGAATCTTGCTCCAATTAGCTTCCTGTTTAATATATAGCATAGAATAATTAACCAGATAAAGGCTCATGTCAAGTAAAAAGTTGTAAACTAAAGATTCAACTAAAAAGAGGTTGTAAACTAAGAGAGAAAAAGAACCTGTTACAAGGATTTTTCTTCAATTTGCCGAATTGTCTAATTTGACATGCATTTCCCCCACGCCATTTTGATGGGATTGGGCCATATCCTTTGTCGCTGAAGCTCTTCGATTCTGGCCAAACACCTATTCAAGTGTGGAAACAAGATAACAAATTCTGAATATTTAATTAAACGAGACCAATCTTTTGAAACAAGCATTTCCCTTTTAAAAATGCAAATTAATTACAATATTTAATTAAACTATAATCATTGGAAGTTTTTTGTTACTAATATAATGACAGAATTGGAAGTTAGAACTAGTAGCAATATAAAGTGCAGAAAAATTATATATAAAAAAAAAAAAAAAAAAAAGCTTACCCGTGTCAATGTTTGCGATAATTGAATTTTCACCAAATCTCCCCTTTTGCCATGCAGTGTTCTTACCATTTCTGCGCAGTCCAAGAAATTCCCATGAACGGGTAGTTTGCAGTTTGTGAGATTTGCTCAAGAACACAGACACTACATTTCGATTTTCTGCACAATGGAAACATTATTGCATTTCTCAACTAATTTCGACCAAATTTTAATTTGACTAGCTAGGTCTTTAATTGGACACAGCACTCTTTTTTTTACGGAAATTAAAAACACTAATTTATTTAGTTGTCCTTGCATCCTTTTCCAATTATTACTGCTACAAATATCAATATCACTAAATCTCGGGTTACAGAAGTATTAACCATGACAAATAAAAAACCATAGTTTAGTCTCACACACAAAAAACAATACTAATTGAAAGATGTTAATGACATCTTGCTAAAAGAAATTAAATTAGTGATGTAAATTTGGACAGGGAAAATATAATTTCTTATTTATAATTTTACTATAATAATTAGTGATTGGATAATTAGAAAAGTTTTTTATTTTTGTTTCAAAACTAATTTTAGTCATTAAATGTATTTTTTGTTTTCTAGTCCCTATTAAAGAATGCTCACTTGCAATATCTGCAGCTTCTTCCTCTTCAAGTAGCGCAGAAAAGCCGTTGATGTGTTTGTTATACGAGTAAATCATTGCTACTTTCGCTTTCTCCCGGCTGTAAAATAATGCATATATCCATCATTTATTCCCATGTCAGAATGTTCATAAAAGAAATTCTCATGTCAGAACCTTTTTCGAAGTGTATGGTTTTAACTCTTTAAAGTACACAAGTCAATAATCAATCATAAATAAATAAATAATTGTAATAAAGTTTACTATACAATTGTGCGAGTGTCCAAAAATATATTACTATAATTGTCCAATAATTTTTTGGTGGACATCTTTTTACATAAGGCAAACATTATATAGTAACATTTTATGGGTTGTGTATATTATGGTTCCGAGAGGAATGTCGCAATTATAAAATGAATTTAAAATTTTATACAGTGGATAAATTATAGTAAATTATGTGAGTGATTATAAATAGTTATAATAAAATTTAAATATTGTTGTTAATATAATTGATTGACAATTAAAAAATTTTCTCATTTATGATAATTACAAATTAAGTTTTTATAAAATTTAATTTTTATTAAAAATAGTGAAGGTATATATTTGAATATTTTTGTAAAGGTCCATATTAAACACATCCGCATGTTATATCTACTTTTGTTGTGAAAATGGAAAATATTTATGAGTAAAACATTTGAACACAAACTTTTGAACATACATATAAATAAAAAAATTAATAATAAATAATATGACTAAATTATTTCTTTTTTAATTTCATTTATGAGTATATGTCCAAATATTTTAATTTGAGATTGTGTCGGTATAAAATTTGCTCGTAACAATGTTATAGTTAAAACTATACCAAATTAGTAAATAATATATTATGATTTCTATACTATTAGATTACAATGCCATCTAATATGAATCTCTTAAAAGATAATTTAAAATTTAATAAAATAAATAAATTTTATAATAATAAAAAATAAAAAACTGATACAATATTTTATAAAAATTTACTCAAAATAGTAACGTTGACCTCTACACTAGAACCATATTAGACATCATCTATATATATTTATTAATTATTACATATATATTTCTTAATTATTAAAGATGATATATAGTAATGTAATTTACACTAACAATAACTAAATAGAACTATATCATCATCATTAAATTATATACCTTCCAAGGGTTGAACTAAGTAAATCATAATGAGAATTGGTAGCAATTTCAAGTTCAAAAGATGTAGGGCGGGGACCATGAGAATGTGCTCCCAAGTATACAATATAACACTGTCACAACAAAGACCAACGGTTGGTGAGATGTCAAAAATGATGGGAATTTAGCAACACAATTACAAAATCATTATCATATAGTTTGAAATAAGTGATTAAGCAAACAAAAACAAGCCTACCTTTTTGGTTCCATGGACGGCTTCCAACAAGAACATGAAAAAGAAAAATAATGAAACCATAATGTGAAGAGAAAATAGGGAGCCACCCATTTGTTTCAAGTATAATTAGTCTTCACTTCTAGAACTGAATATCTAGTACCCTACAATATATAGAGCTTCTCTCTCTTTATGTGACTAATTATGTGTTTTTTGTTTATTCTCAACATGTTCATGGAAAATGCTTGACACTCACACCACTTTTGCTTTTCAAAATAATAGGAGACATCTAATCTTTTCCTTTTGCTTTTGAGTCTCTTGATTTTAGCAAAAGCGTAATCGACAAATGAAATCATATATTCTCAACTTATCTTGAGACTATTTTAATTAAGTAACCCTAAGAAAAGTTTTTTTTTTTACTATATCTATGAAAAGTTTGTTGATGTTGGGAAGTTTCTTAATTCAAATTTCTAAATAAATGCAATTAAAATTGTTCTCTAATAGTTACTATCTACAAGAATTTGTACTGTTACTTTTAATTTAGAATACAATTTAATATTTTTTTCTATTGTACCATCTAATTTATAGTATAAACATTATTCTCAATTTATTATTTTATATATTTATTTATGATATTTAAATACGTCAATAACTAACAAAGTTAATGTGGTAAAATATATTATTATCTCTTTTTCTTATCATATTTTTTAATTTAGACTAAATACCACATGTGGTCCTTTAACTTAATTTCAGTTAACGATTTAGTCATTTATCTTCTTTTTTTTTCGATTTGGTCCGGTATGTTTTTAAATAATTTCAGTGTTACCTTTTAAGTGGGTTTTCGTTAGGAAAAAGTTAAAAAATCCCTCCTCCGTTTTCAGAAAAAGTTACCCTTTATGTTTTGAAAATATTTCATAAAAATGTTCAAAGTTTGTTCTAAGTTTGTAGTAGGATTAATTCGTTAAAACTGAAGCTATGTGGTATTTATACTCCATAGACATCACTTCAGATCAGTGACAATCGTTCCTAGAGGTTTGATGAACATATGCAATGATCCAGATGAGAGATTTTTTAACTTTTTCTTAACGGAACCCCACTTAAAGGGTAACGCTGAAATTATTTAAAAACATAAAGGAGCAAATCGGAAAAAAAAAAATAAATGACTAAATCGTTAACTGAAATTAAGTTAAGGGACCACGGGTGGTATTTAGCCTTTAATTTATGTGAAATGTTCAAATGCGACACTTATTTTAAGGATGCAGGGAGTATCGTTTTTAAGATAAATTTGTATTTCTTTTTACTTGTTATTTTGATAGTCTAAGCCAATGATACATTTTGTCAAATCTTTTTGTATCTCTCATTAATTATCTTTCACATATTTTCTGTAAAGTGATTATTAGATGGTTGAAAAGCTTTAATATGAAACTATGGTCATACATTCAATCTCAAAAAACTTATTTATTACTATGATGAAATTTAATGACATAGAAAAATAAGGTACAATTATTTTTTGGTTGAAATTTTTCCTTTCTTTTAGAACTTTAAAATGAAAAGAGACGTTTTTTTAAATACGCAAATGAAAAGAGATGTTAAATTGATGACGTGAGGAGAGTAAGAGATGAGGCCGTAGGGATGGAAGTATGCCATACTATATAAGAGGGACTTATTGTCTAGTCCTTAATTTTATATTAACTATTGTGTATTTTTTGAATGTATTTTTTAATTTAAAGTTTAAGATCTATTTGGTTGTATTTTTTTTTTTAATTTCAATTACTTTATTACATTTAGAAAATTATTTGAGGGCATATATTTAGTATAATGGTAGATTGATAGGCCTCTTGACCTTACTATTTCATTATGATTGTATTTAAAGGCTTTAATATAGAAAAAAAATGGGCTTTTAAATAAACTTTTAAATCGTCAGTCTTTTAAAAATGTATGACCAAACCTAAAAAAATGGTTCATGAGAGATAATTAGGCCAAACTCATACTTCAAATTTTCAAAACAGATCAAATCTATTTAATCAGACACAACCCATTTTTATTCTAGGGTATAATAATTAATACCAATAATTTTATCAAACAAGTTCAATTAGTACATGATTAATATCTCTTTTCAACCTTTTATAGGAAAGTGGTATCTAGTGATGGTTGGTCTAAGAACCTATAAAAGTGTTTGTTTTGGTTGTATGATTCTGGTAAAAAAAAAAAGATATCCACTCGTATATATGTATACTTTGTGCTCATTAAGCTAAGATGACATTAACAGGTGTATATTAAGTGCAAAAATTTTGTAGTGTTTCAATCTAGGCATTTAATTGGATTACTATGTTTTCTTTTGTGTTGCTGTGAAAGGAATTTATTTCATTTGGTGGTCATACAGTCGTTCATTTGTCAAACAAACTATTATATTTACAATAAAAATAACAAAAATTATTATTGGAGAGAGTTGAACCAGCGACAGAAGGTTTATAAAAATCTCCTTTGTCGCTAAATCACTCCATAATTTAATATTATTAGTGAAACATTGGTTATATATACCATGTATAATAGATAAATATTATTGTCGGGGACTCCTCTGTCATAACTATGCTATGATCCTGGTTGTATGACTACATGTTTTAATTAAAGAGATCAAGGTGCATACTCTCTTCAATTTTAAATATAAAAGAAAATTGATCAACAAAAATGAATATATTAATCTAAATTTTAAATTAATTAAATACATCAACTTTTGTTGATTATATTTTCTCTTATATTTAAGATTGAATGAATATAGAATTGGCCACCTGTTAGGGTTTGCTTTGCATGTGGATGATATGATTAGGAATACGTTTTAATCTTAACGAGGAGTATTGAGGTGTTTATAAGCTCTCTAATATGTTTTATGTTAATCTTTTGATTGTGTCCCTTTGTGTATTGTTTCTCTCGATTCTCTAATTTATATATCTTGTTGGGTGTTGGTTTTCATTAATGCAAATCATACCAATTTATAAAAAACAAAAAGATATCCAACAACGAAACACATCACACCTTCAATGAATTCCTCATGCACTCTTTCCTTTCAAGGCATTTTGCTTTATATCTTATCTTTGATGTTTCTAGATTAAAATTTAAAATTTTAATTATTTTTTCTAGAAGAATCTATCAGTTTCTTTTTTTAAAAATGACAAATCAGTTTATTATTAACTAGTGTTCAGACGAATACACGTCTCCTCACTCTTTTTATTGCATTAAAGTATATAATTTTGGTTTAAATATGCTTTTAGTCTCCATAAATATAACAGTTTTAGATTTAGTCCATATAAAAAAAATTGTTTGGATTTCATCCCTGTAATATCAGAAAAAATTAATTTTGGTCATTAACGTCAAATGTGTTAAATGTAATTAAAAGTGATTTGTAGTTAGTTAGAGAGGTTAGAATACAGTTGGAAGTAGTTAAGAAAGTTAGAATTCTGTTTTGACAGTTATTACTAAAACTGATATAAATTGTAAATAGAGAACATTCTCCATATGCAGTTGATCATTCTCCATTTTCAAAACATTCTGGTTTTCTTCTCTTTTCTTCTCAACTTCAATTTCTCTCAAATATACAACCTGTTCTAGCAATGGTGAAATGAGGATGTTTGATAGTTCAAGAAGATTGATCTTGAAGGCACCACTGTCGAAGAATAGAACCTTCAAGATTGATATCCATATCAATGAGAACAAGTGCCTAGCTGCTGAAGTCAAGAATGAAAATTGGTTGTGGCATCAGAGGTTTGGGCATTTGAATTTCAGAAACCTTCAAATGTTGCAGAACAAGGAAATGGTGCTAGGAACTCCAAAAATTAAAATACCAAAGGAGCTGTGTGAAGAATGTTGCCAGGCCAAACGACACAGAAACTCATTCAAGGCTGAAGTGTCAACTCGATCTTCAAGAATGATGGAGATAATCTACTTTGATATTTGTGGTCCTTTTGAAGAAGTGTCAATAGGAGGTAATCACTATTTTGTATCATTCATTGATGATTTTACCAGGAAAACTTGGGTCTATCTAATCAAGAAGAAGAGTGAAGTGCTGGCTGTGTTTAGAGGGTTCAAGCTGATGGCAGAAAAACAAAGTGGCTGTAATCTTAAAATGATTAGGACAGATGGAGGTGGTGAGTATCAATCCCATGAATTCCATGAATTCTATGACAAAGTGAGAATGATTCGTGAAGTAACTGCATCATATACACCACAACATAATGGAGCTGCAGAAAGGATAAATAGAACCATTCTTAATATGGCAAGAAGCATGCTGAAAAGAAGAAAGATACCTCACAAATTCTAGGGGGAAGCAGTTTCAACAGCAGTATGCATTTTGAATAGGTGTCCTACCAAGAGACTGGGTACTAAGACACCTGAAGAAGCTTGGACTGGAAGAAAGCCAGTTGTGAATCATCTGAGAGTGTTTGGTTAATTGTGCTTCAGGCATGTGTCAGCTCAAAACAGGAGGAAGCTTGATGACAGGGCTGAACAAATAGTGTTGTTGGGTTATGATGCAACTAGAGCTTACAAGTTGTATGATCCAAACAAGAACAAGGTGGTGATAAGCAGGGACATACTGGTGGATGAATCAAGAGGATGCGACTGGAAAATGAGTGAAGCCAGCTCGAGCAGTGCAGCCAGCCCAGACATACTAGCCAGCTCCATCAGTCCAGCCAGTAGGGCAAAAGTAGTGGAGCTTGATGAAGGCCAGCCTGTAGGAACAACAAGTCAACCAGTTCTTGAGTTTGTGAGAAGATCTGAAAGAGCTAGGCAATCTTCAGTCAGATTGCAACCATATGAAGTGACATCTGACTCAGCCATCAATACAGATGGAGAATTAACACATTTTGCTTTGCTGGCTGAAACAGAACCAGTAAGTGATGAAGAGGCCTTGAGTGATCCTAGATGGAGATTAGCAATGGAGGAAGAGCTCAAAGCAATAGAGAAGAACCAGACCTGGGAGCTGATGACCTTGCTAATAAATAAGAGATAAATTGATGTGAAGTGGATGTATAAACTAAAATTGAAGCCTGATGGAGAGATTGTTAGGTACAAGGCCAAACTTGTAGCAAAGGGATTTTTGCAGAAACATGGATTGGACTATGATAAGGTGTTTGCCCCAGTAGCTAGAATTGAAATAGTGAGGATGGTAGTCTCAATGGCCAATTACAAAGGCTAGTCTATGCATCAGTTGGATGTTAAATCAACATTCCTCAATGGATTGTTGGAGGAAGAAGTGTATGTGAAGCAACCACCAGGATATGAAATAAGAGGCAAGGAAGACAATGTATATAAGCTGAAGAAAGCACTATATGGCCTGAAGCAAGCCCCTAGGGCCTGGAACAAAAGGATTGACAGATTCTTCATAGAGCAGTAGTTTGAAAAGTGTGTGAATGAACATGGAGTGTATGTGAAAAAGGCAGCAGCAACACCTGCATTATTGATATGCCTTTATGTGGATGATTTGCTAGTGACTGGCAGTGATGAAGCACAAATTCAGAAGTTCAAGATCAGAATGGAGAAGGAGTTTGAGATGACTGATCTAAGTATGTTGTCATATTTCCTTGGCATTGAGTTTGAAACCAGAAAAAATGGAACTTTTATGCATCAAAAGAAGTATGCAAATGATGTATTGAAAAGATTCAAAATGCTAGATTGCAATGGAACTAGTACCCCAGCAGAAGCTGGGCTGGTACTGTCCAAGGAGGGCAATGAGGAGATGATTGACGCTACAATCTTTAAGCAAATTGTAGGATTCTTGAGATATATGTGTAACACAAGGCCAAATATTGCATATAGTGTTGGGCTGATTAGTAGATACATGGAGAAGCCTAGGACATCACACTACATGGCAGCAAAAAGGATTTTGAGATACATCAAGGAAACCATTGAGCTTGGCCTACTGTATCCCAAAAATTCGAATGGAGATTAAGTTGAACTTGTTGGCTTTACTAATGTAGACTGGTGTGGAGATAAGGATGATAAAAAGAATACCACAGGCTATGTGTTCATGATCAATAACTCACCAATCTCATGGTGTTCCAAGAAGCAAAGCATAGTAGCCTTGTTCACATGTGAAACTGAATATGTGGTTGCATCAATGGGAGCTTGCCAAGCTATATGGCTGACTAAATTAATGACATAATTGGGACTGAGAAGCAATGAAGCAGTGAAGTTGAAGATAGACAAGAAATCAACAATTGATCTAGCAAGACATCCAAGTGTTCATGGAATGAGCAAGCACATAAAAACAAGATTTCATTTCCTAAGAGATCAAGTGATGAAAGGCAAGATAAAGCTAGAGCATTGCAGTACCAATGATCAAAAAGCTGACATCCTAACTAAAAGCTTGAAGAGGGTGAAGTTCCAAGAGATGAGGAACAATCTTGGATTGAGGTTCAATCTTAGATTAACATCAATTGAATCACTTTGAATTAGGGGGCATGTTAAATGTAATTAAAAGTGATTTGTAGTTAGTTAGAAAGGTTAGGATACAGTTAGAAGTAGTTAAGAAAGTTAGAATTTTGTTTTGACAGTTATTACTAAAACTAATATAAATTGTAAATGGAGAACATTCTCCATATGCAGTTAATCATTCTCCATTTTCAGAACATTCTGGTTTTCTTCTCTTTTCTTCTCAATTTCAATTCCTCTCAAATATACAATCTGTTCTAACAAAGTGGACGTTACAAAAAACGTTAATTGACAAAGAGAAACGTGGACCAAACGTTTAAATATGTTTTTGGTCCCTGTAAATATAACAGTTTTCAGTTTTAGTAACTGAAAAACGTGAAAGGGAAACGTGGACCAAAACGTTTAAATTTGTTTGGATTTCATCCCTGCAATATCCAAAAACTTTATTTTTTGTCCTTAACGTCAAATGAACGTTACAAAAACGTGAACCAACAAATAGAGGAAAACGTGGACCAATCGTAACACTTTAATGAGAATATTAATTTAAATATTAGAATAATTTGTATACTTATTTTTATTTGTTATTTAAATATTGTTTCGGTTAAATTTATTTAGAATAATTATTTAAATTTGTATTCTCATTGGAGTTTGTATACTTATTTTATTAGAAATAAGTATACAAATTATTTTTATTTGTTATTTAAATATTGTTTCGGTTAAATTTGTTTAGAATAATGATTTAAATTTGTATTCCCATTGAAGTTTGTATACTTATTTTATTAGAAATAAGTATACAAATTATTTTTATCTGTTATTTAAATATTGTTTCGGTTAAATTTGTTTAGAATAATTATTTAAATTTGTATTTCACGTTTTCCTCTATTTGTCAGCTCACATTGTTGTAACGTTCATTTGACGTTAAAGACCAAAAATAAAGTTTTTGGATATTGCAGAGATGAAATCCAAACAAATATTTTTCAGAAACTAAAATTGAAAACTGTTATATTTACAGGGACCAAAAACATATTTATACGTTTGGTCCACGTTTTACTTTGTCAATTAACGTTTTTTGTAATGTCCACTTAACGTTAAGGATCAAAAATAAATTTTTCTGATATTACAAAGACAAAAAAATATTTAAATCTATACTTTTTATTCTTTCTTTTTCTTACCCACTCCTACATTGTTTTCTTCTTTTAATATTTAGTTTTTTCTTTTTTGGTAGTTGTAAATAAGGCATTGCCTTTCTATATGTTATAGATGTAAATTTAGGTTAATTGATTTAAATATCCTCTTTTTATTTAAAAGTAATCAAATTGCTCTACCATGAAAAATATATATATCAAAACGTCCTGCGACCATATGATGGAAAAAAAAAATTATGCAGTAGGAGGTCACATCTCCAAGATGCGACCATGTACAAGAATTACAAAAAAAAATTCTTCATTTTAAGAATTGAATAATTGTTAATTTAATAAATTAAAAATAATAAAAATATTTAAATAAACAAAATTATATTAATAAAATACATTAAATTGAAGAAAAAAAATGCGATTGAGTAGATGTGTCAAAACAAATAACGTGTTATATTATTTTAATAGATAAATTTATATTATTTTAACAACTCACTCTTATTTTGCAGATAAATTAGCAACGTAATTCTATTTTGTTAACAACTTCCTCCTATTTTTCTCCGGATCTAATAAATAAAAATAATAATAATAATAATAATAATAATAATAATTATAGTAATTATAATTTAAAAAAATAGTAAATTATATTAATAACATCAAACAAAATACATTAAATTGAAGGAAAAATATATATCAAATTTGAGTAGATGTGCCAGTACCGTTTGGACAATGTTTCATAATATGACCACAGATCCGACATAATCTGCATTTTCTTGGTACTTTTTATGTGGTGTCCATTTTTGTTTTAATGCGTTGACTCTTTGGGCGACCTTTCTTGACTCTCTGCATTTGATGTTTGTGACACACCTTAACACCTTCATATTCTAGCCAATATCATTTGTTTGGTATAGGTTGGAAGTAGACTTTTAATACCATTTCCACCTTGTACACATCAGGTATAAACTCCAATAATCATATTTTATGTTAGAACATGTTGTTATAACATGTGAACAAGTCATATGCATAGCTTGATATTTCCCACAATCGCACCACTTTTTAGGAAGGTTGACACTTAAATGACCAATTGGTCGTCCTTCTCTTGGATTTACCGTTTTGTGGACCATGAAAGTATGGTTGCTGCAATCAAGACTATCAACTTTATGACTATTGGATTTATGTATTTCGGATTTCATAAAATTTATGCATTTTTCCGTGTATACCTGACCAGAAGCTAAAACTGATGCGTGTAGTTTTCCCTTTGTTGGAAATAGTGTCTTGTCTTATAAAAAGTTGATTGGACCAAAGCAGTGATGGGAAGGTTGCGTGTGCCTTTTAATACTCCATTTATCAACTCCACAAGGTTGGTTGTCATGTGACCTCAAACAGCTACCTCTATCAAATGCTTTAATTCAACTTTCTCGCGGTATGTTGTCTAATCATTTTATAGCCTCCCGATTTACTATGTTGATTTCTCTTCGATAGTATCTATATGTAAGCTCATTAATTGAGAAACCTGTATTGACACAATAAACAATCTATCAAAAAAATTATTAAAAATTACACTAATTAATAAGTAAGAATGAAATTATTACCCACAGCAACAACTTTTTTCTTCAATGCATTATCCTTAAATTCCCTTGCAAAATTTTGTGAAATATGTCATACGCAGAACACATCCTTTGACGGAGGATTTTGCCACCCATTATTTGGATTATTTTAAGCACTTTGAATGGATTCGTGTATATCTGAAATCAAATAAATGTTGGCTTGTGGAATGACGTATTTTCTCAAATTTCTCAAAAAGAAACTTTAACCCTCTCATGTCTCATCTTCCACAAGAGCATAAGCAATAGGAATTACATTGTCGTTTCCATCATGTGCAACTGCTACCAATAGAGTCCCCTTGTACTTGTCGTACAACCAAGTCTCATCCACTTGTACAACTGGTTTGTAGAATTTAAATGCACATATGCACGGAATAAAAACCCAAAATAGTCTATGAAAGATCCTTATACCACTTATCAAACTATTCTCATGATAAGCTGGAATTGTTTCCATTTCTATTTTAGTTCCTAGAGCAAACGTTCACATAACCAACAACCATTGTGGGAGTTGATTGTAAGGCTCTTCCCAATTGCCATAAATTTATTCGATCGCTTTATTTTTTGTTATCCAAGTATTTCCCTTACTATGTAGTTGTGCAAAGCCTGAATCTGAGCAATAATGAACTTCACTTTGATTGAAGGGTCCACTTTCCGAACTTGCATTACGCTTGTACATATCATGTCAGAATTGAGCTTCTGATGATCTTGTGACAATGCAGAATTTGTGCATGTATGAGGCAGATTCAATTTCCCAATCACCCACAATTCACTCTTTTTGCGTTTTGAAGCTCTACATCTAAACAAACAATTTGGACTTAAACAATTAAAAACATACCTTTTCGAGTCTGATTTTTGTATTGCAAAATTCAATGATTGTTTTAAATGGTAATGTTTGATTGCATGCACACATTCATCCTTGTTTGCAAACTTCATTTCAATTGCAAGAGTTTCATCTACTGTTGAGACTTCGTTAAAGAACGTGTGATCAAATTCAGTTGATTGCTCTACATTCTCTAAATTTATGTTCTTCAGGTGAAATGATGGATCGAGTACAAGTAGGATAGGTTAGTCTTCTAATTCTATATATTCGTCAACATCAATGTCGTCGTCAGAATCACCAGATGATTAATCGAAGTATATTTTATCCTCTTCACTGTAATCGCTTAATTCTTCGTCGTTGATATTATATAAGACACTCAATGGAAGATCCATTGTGGACATGTTGGGGGAGATTCATGATGAAGTTGAAAACTATTCGGATGAGTTTGTTTAATTTGGCTAGAGTATGGTTCATAGTTTTGTGATGGAAAATATAAGTCAGGTTGATAAGGGGTGTTTTGATCAAAAGATTGGGTGTAGTCGAGATGAGGCATGTTTGAAGTCGATGGTTGATCAATATTTCTTGATGTAGGATCATCTTGAAATGTAACATACAACTTGATGGTGTCGAGTTGTGACCACTGTGCATAAACATCAAACATCAGTTGAACATCTTTGTCATTGCAAACCTTCATCAGTTCAAACCTTGTTGTATTTTCACCAAAGAACACAGGGTGTCGATAAACTATATCAGTTATCGTAACTTTGTCGTCGAGCTGTAACTTTTTTTAATGACATTCTTTAGACGAGCAAGGTTGCTTCCAAAATGTACTTTGAACACCTTTTTATAATCATTTACAAATATTTTACCTTCAACTCCGTAGAGAATTGAACCATTGTAATAAACAATACAAATTACTTGTTGAACATCCATGATTAAGTATGAAATGTTAGAATGTATGGTGAGATAGAAGGTATGCTGAGATAGTGTGATTTAGTTTTTTATTTATACAAGGTAGTAAGGTGTATGTATTCTTTAATAGAATAATTTGATTGGTTGAAACAAGGTAGTAAGGTGTACAAGGTAGTAAGGTGTATGTATTCTTTAATCACAAGGATTTGTACTGCACAAATAATAACAAATTGTTGTCTGGAGATGCAACGTCCTTAACAAATCGTGGCCTGAGGATGCGACCTTCTGAACAAATCGTGGAAGTAATATATTCATTCACATTTATTTTCACTTTTTTAATTATATTGTTTTTTATACTTCTTATATTTACTTTAGCTTATTTTTTATATATCAGTTTTATTGGAGACCGTACCCCGGATTCCAACACGAAGTTTCTAAAGAAGAGATGGACACATAGACTGCATGTACCTATCTGCATTGTTATCATATTGTTGAAAAACATCATACCGATAGAGTCGCACTTCAGTTCGGCTTCCATCAACAAATACCACAACCACCAGAGGACATGAAAATCTACCATGAGGTCGACATGAGGCCTGGCATTGATGATAATTGGAACTAAGTTTGGAAAGAAGAGATTAAACATTCGAACGAGCGTGAGAATTACGTAATGCAAGGTAATATCGTAAAATGTGTTTTATGCCACAGCACAGAATATATGAATTAGTTTAGACAACGCACCAAATTATATATATATCTGTCGAACAATATCTGCATGATCCCCGTTTGCAACCGTCATCATATTCTCATGTGCAGTCGACCTCCCAATCAACCCCACAAGAACAAACCATGCAAGAAACAACATAATCGTCTTTATCATCACCTCACCTACATCCCCCTACAGAAGTTTCATATTATGGTTCATCACCACCACCACATGTACATATATCTGCAGAAATGCCGACTCAATATTACGTTCCGTCGGTGCCAGAAATACCAACCTCCGGTCATCCGACAGAACATGGGATTTTCTATAATTTGTTTGGAACCCAGTGCACAACTCTTAAGTCGGCTTATGCTGTCTTTGATTCCACGTATAACCTCGAGACTCAAAATTATATGGAGCTAGGTGGTAGTGGTTCTAATCCACCTATAAATTACAATGAGGATAATGATCAAAATGAGGATCAACCAGAACAACCTCAACTCATTCAAAGAGTAAGACGAGTTCGAAGACATCCTAGATGTAGAACTAGAGGTCATTTAAGTGGACATCATTAATTTAAATTTGATCTATTTTTTTCTTCAATTTTATGTATTTTTTTCTTCGATTTAATGTTTTTTTATTTGATTTTATTAATATAATTTACTATTTTTATTATTATTTTTATTTATTTATTAGATCCGGAGGAAAAATATGAGAGAGTTGTTAACAAAATAAAATTAAGATTCTAATTTATCTACACAAAAAGAGAGAGTTGTTAAAATAATATAAATTTATCTACAACATAGGATGAAGTTGTTAAAATAATATAAATTTGTAATCCTTGTCCATGGTCGCATCTCCAGGATGCGACCTCCTACTGCATACAAAAAAAAAATTCGTAATCGCAGAGTGGGGATACGACCTCCTGAAGAATAAAAAAAGTAAGATATTTTAGTATATATTTTTTATTGTAGGACAATGTAATTACTTTTAAATAAAAAGAGGTTATTTAAATCAATTAACCATAAATTTAACTCCAAATTAAATGTACAATTGTATGATCTCTTTGTTTATGTATAAAAAGAGTTAGCTTTTACTTCTTTATTTTTTTAGTCAAGCTTATACTTTAATATTTTAAATGTATTCACTTCTATATAATAGTTTAACTAAACAAAAGTTGCTCTCTTTTACTGTACTCAAAGTATGTGCATGGTTGGTACGTTATAAATAAATAATATATTAAATAGCTTTATTTCTATAAAGAAATTCTATCATTTTACTTGAAAACTAGACCGAATTATATCAAACCAACGAGACATGAACGTCGTGGTTTAATAGATTTAATGGATTAAATTGTATATTTTTTATGATAAAGTAATTTATAATATAATTACAATAAAAATATATGAAGTAGATACTTAATAAGAAATGAGTCTCGCATAGATAGCTCATTTGTTGAGTTAAAAAATTGTGTTAAGAAACATCGAAAGTCTTATAAGAGATCTCATGTCTAAATTCGAAAAATCATTAGTAATATTTTAAAATAAAAAAACTTCATAAGAAATGAAGAACCGTTAGTATGATTTGAAATGTATATTAGGCCATGTTATTTTACTAGTTTAAGAAAAGTGTATTTTTAAATTTAAAATGATAGTAATAATTTATTTATTTAGTAATATTTTTAATAATTGTAGTTGAAAATGTTTATCAAAAGTGACAGCAAGTGATTGTCAGAAATGTGGTCGGCGATAGGTGGTGGCAATGAAAGTTAGTGGTTATCGAAATGGTGGTCAAGAGTATTCAGAGTGGTAGCTGTGATAGTTGGATAGCCACTACCTCTGCATATTAACATTCAAAGAAAAATAAAATATAAAATATAGGATTAATTATGTCTTTAATCTCTATAAATTTATGAATTTTCAAATTTAGTCTCTTAAAACACTCATTTATTTTTAGTCCCTATTTTGATTTTATATAGATTTTTTATATGAACTAAAAGTATCCATTTTTTACAAAAAATTTTTATAATAGGGATTAAAAGTGAATAAAAAAATTTGTTCAAGGACTAAAATGTTGATAACTTTTTATAGAGACTAAAAATCAAATTTTGAAATTTTTAAAGGACTAAAAATTTATTTAATCCTAAAATATATTTATATAGTTTTGAAATTTAGTTAAAATTTTCCAAGTAAAAATCAAATTAAATCTTCATTTATGGGAATAGATTTTTACTTTCAAAATTTAATTTTTAAAATCAAAATAAAAAACATCAAACCTCACAAGCCTTATCAGTTGACTAGTTTTTTTTATTTCAGTCATAAATAATTCATTATTCCTTTTTGGAAAAAAAATGAAAGTTAACCCACATTGCTAGTGCTTTACTTTATTGAAATGAAACCAACAACACAACTTTTATGTAAGAATAATACATGAAAACACAACCATACATACACACCACTACACACCACAAAAGTAAACTGGTATACATGACATGATGATGATGATATTGATATATACAATTACTAGGAAAGCTCCACAGAATAAGATAAAGAGAAACTAATTCACCCAAAATAAAAGTATTCAACAAAAAATTAAAGCATAAAGGGAAAGAAAAAGAGATTAAAGGTGATGCACTCTCGGTGTAAAAATATTTTTACCGACAATTTTTATAGACAACACAATAAATAAAAAACTGAATAAACTAAGTTACACATATATTTTATGAATTAACATATAAAATAACTTTAAAGTGAGGGTGTATCACCTTTAATCAAAAGAAAAAATACACAAGAAGTTTTTGAATGATTTTAGAGGAGTTGTCCAAGTCTTATACGGAGGAACTGGTCCACTAAATGTGATTGTGATTTTCTCATCAATATTTCTTTTGAAACATATTCCATAGTGGGGCGAGAAGATGGAATTTTAGTCAAGCAAGAAAATGCTAACTTAGTAATCAAAATGATATCACCAACAATTGAATTGGTAGGTTGAGGAAGGCGTTGGTCTAAAACATCAATCAACAACAAATTATAAGTAATTATGGCTGTAGATGGTGAGAACAATGAAGAAATGAAATCTGCTGGATGCTTTCCAAGAAGGATTTCAAAACAAAGAACTCCAAAACTGTAAACATCACATTTCTCTGTCACTTCCATGGACTCAGAAAACTCTGCAATCAAATTAAAATTTTAAAGTTAACATGCATAAATCAATTAATAGGCTTTTCCATGGTCTCGCAGGAATTAAGAAAGTAAGTCATAGTATTAAATTTTTAAGAATTGATATTGTTTTTCTAAGTTTACCTTTGATAAGAGAAAAATAGTTAATGTTACTAATATAGTATTTATTATTGATTGCGGAAAAATATAAAAATAACTAATGCAGTTGAAAATTCAAAAAGAGTTAACCTAGTAATAGTATATATCAAAAACTTAGGCTCTTTTATGGCTCTATCAAGATTCTAACACTATATACAGAGAAAAATGGGACTAACCTGGAGCTGCATATCCATATGTGCCTGCAAATGTGGTCCAACTGCTTGCATCAGCCTTCAGAAACTTAGCTGTTCCAAAATCAGAAAGTTGAGCTTCATATGATATATCCAAAAGAACATTCTTGCTCGATATATCGCGATGAACTATCGGAGGCGTGCAATCATGATGCATATAAGACAATGCATTAGCCACACCTTTAACAACATTCACCCTCTTTTCCCAATCAAATGCAATGGCTTGTGTGTCATTGTTTAGCATTTGAGATAAATTTCCACCTTCCATGAACTTATAAACCAAAAATGAGAACCTTGAATGTTGGCAATATCCATAGAATTTTATGATGTTACGATGTCGAATTTCTGTCAAAGCTTGAATTTCATTCTCAAAGGACTTGAAATTTGGCCTCTCTCCATCTGTTCCCAAATGAAGTTTCTTCACAGCAACAACCATATCTGAACTCACCTTAGCCTTGTAAACAGATCCTTCCCCTCCAATTCCAATGAGATATTTGTCATCAAAATTCTCAGTAGCTTCAATGATATTTTCAAACATCAGTTTCCCATCATGACTCCATATGGAAAACACTTCTTCACATTTTGCTTCATTAGAATTTCCATCCTTGGTTTTTGTCTTTCCTTCTCTTCTATAAAGAATATACATTGAAATTCCAACTACACAAAATACTAGTACTAGAGCACCTAAGATAACAAACAATACAAGTAGAATAGTCTTGTGGCTCTTTTGACTGTGGCTTGTTGAGCAAGAAACTAAACCAGTGTGATTACCACACAAGCCTTTGTTATTTTGTAATGATTCAATTGAGGCATTGAGAAAAGCTTGATTATTTGGTATTCTACCTTCTAACTGATTGTTTGATATGTTGACATAAGTCAAGCTTGACATTGGATCCTCAAAACTTGATGGAATGGTGCCAGAAAGATTATTGCATGACAAATTCAGATTTTGTAAATGATTCAACTCTCCTAGAACTGTTGGTATTGTTCCACTCAACAAATTCCAACTAAGATCAAGAGATTCAAGAGGCTGTGAGAGTTTAAATTCTGAGGGAATTCTCCCTTCAAAATGGTTTTTGCTCAAATTCAAGTTCCTTAACAAGGGTAACTTCACAACTTCTTTTGGAATTGTGCCACTCAACATGTTTCCTCCAACATCAAAAACTATGAGATTCTGTAACAACCCAATTTCACTTGGAATATTTCCTGAGAGATGATTGTTGCTAATCTTAACTTCAAGTAATGATTTCATGTATCCAAGTTCCTTTGGAAGCTTTCCTGATAATTGGTTTGAAGAAAGGTGAAGTTTGCCTAGCATGTTTGCCTCCAAAAGTGTTAATGGTATGCCACCAGAGATATTATTGTTGGATATCATCAAGGTATTAAGATTAGGACACTTCCCCCAGTTTGATGAAATGTGACCATGAAACTTATTGTCACTTAGATCAATGTATGTCAAATTCGGATACACGCCGAAATCTTGTGATATATCTCCTTCAATTTGATTACCCTCAAGCCTAAGTCTTTCAATACTAGAGCAGTTTTTCAAGCTTGTTGGTATTGGACCAGTGAAATGGTTTTGAAAAGCATGGAAATTTACTAGAGATCCACCAGAACATATTTGAGGTGGCAAATGGCCAGTGAAATTATTATTGTCTAATGAAAAGGTAGTCCATTTGGTAAAGTTATTAAATAACCTTTGTGGAATACTACCATAAAATTTATTGATGGATAATTCCAAAATGGTTAACTTTGTCAAATTTCCAATTATGTCAAGAATAGGCCCAGAAAGATTGTTTCCTTGGAAACTTATGACATACAAATTGATTAGTTTTCCAATAGAAGCAGGGACTGATCCAGACAAATGATTAGAGAACATGCTTAGTTTTCTTAACTTAGTCAAGTTTCCTATGGTGGAAGGAATAGATCCAAAAAGGTTGTTGGAATAAATTGCAAGGTGATTCAAATTGACCATGTTTTGTACAGAATCAGGAATTGATCCAGAAAAATTATTGTTATCAAGGTAAAGCATGGTCAACTTAGACATGTTCCACAAGGTGTGTGGAATTTCTCCACACAACTTGGTGTTATTAGCAAGGTAAAGTTGATTTAAATTACTCATGTTACCAATTGTTTTTGGTATGGTACCAGAAAGAATGTTCCTTGACAAATCAAGAACACCAAGGTTTGTCAACATTCCAATTTCTTGTGGAATAGAACCAGTAAGGTTACAACCTGCTAAAGATAGATACTCTAATTTGTCCAATTTTCCAATCTCATGAGGAATATAGCCACTAGAAAATTTGTTGTTGTCACTGAAATCTAGATATGATAAATTGGACAAGTTTGCTATGGAATTAGAAATTTCACCACTTAATTGACAAACAGAAAGATCAAGGCCTTTTAAACTCTTTAATGTCCACATTTCTTTAGGGATGGAACCTTCAAGTGGGTTTATAGAAAAGTTCAAAACATTTATTTTGGACAAGTTACCAATTTGGGGTGGAATGGCTCCATAAAAGTGGTTTTGGTAGATGTTTATGGTAATGAGGTTGGGGAATGAGGAGAAGGTAAGAGTTTGGAGTTTACCTTTGATTCCATAATTTGCAAGATTTATGCTAGAAATAGATTTGGATTTGTCACACTTAATTCCTTCCCATTTGCATGGACTAGTAGTTCTTTTCCAAGTTGACAAAAGAGCTTGGCTTTCATTATCAAAGCTTAGTTTCCACTTTAACAAAGCATTTGCTTCACTTTCTTTAAGAGAAGTTTGATCATGAACATTATTTATAGAGGTGAAAGAAGTGATTTTGGAAAAAGCAACAACTTGTGGAGGAAAAAAGGCTGATAAGAGGACACAAAGGATTATGAAGTGATTCTTGATGAAATTTTGATTTTCCACCATGGTTTTTCAAGTATAGAATGACTTTTGAATTAAGAGTGAAGTCTAAGGTTGCAAAAAAATTTTATTGAGTAGATGTTATATTGTGTGGTGATGATTGATGTTGGAGTACTTATGGGGTACTTATAAGAGAAAATTAGCAAGCAATGTGATTATTAACACAAGTACACTTTTCAAAGTCTTGCTCAGAGGCACTTCAAAATTTTTCAACCAACTTTCCTAATCAAACTTTTTCCAAAGTTTCATTATTTTGGCTTCCACTTTATATCGGCTAAAGATCATGTTTCACGATTCATATTATTGCTTTCAATTTGCTTTGCTTTTGAAAATAAATAAATAAATAAATAAATCAACTTGATGATAAGTGCACTTCTTCTCATTAGTGGTGCATTAATACACCACCAAATCCTCACCGTACATTTTATTTATTCTTTTCCAAAAATGAATGGTATAGATTTAAAAATAACTAAATTTTTGTATTTGTAATTTGATGCTAAGCTAAGTATACTATCTCTAATTTCATCGACCACCACCCACCCAAATTAATGGGACATCATTAGGACCAAATACTAAAAATTATCCTTGTCCAATAAAATTTAATCACATTTTGCGACAATTTAAATGGTTAGCATAATTTAAATACATGAAAAATTATGTTGAATAGATAATTAGTAAATATATTAAGTGTCACACTTTATTAACTATCAATATAATTAATTTTATTAACCACAAACTTCGAAGTGATAGCATGTCCAAGATAATTCCGAATTATAAATTGATTACATTTCCAAGATCTCACTATGGAGATTAAATAAAATAGTAATTATAACAACGAATCGGTGGAAATTAATAAAATACGATTTATTGCATAAAAAATAAGGTTTTGGGATTGTGATTGTTCACAATAAAAATGAAAGGTAATGTATTTAAGTGAATGAACTCTCTATTTTCATAGTAGAAATATTAGCAACAAATCATTAAAAATAATTATCTTTCACGATCTCAACACAATCAAAATTATTTTCATGTTTCAACTCCTACTTTTAGAGAATCAAAACTATTTTCATTTTTCAATTCTTTTATTGAACCTTATAGATCTAATATCTAACTTCACACTTCAGTGCTTCAATTGATATATAAGACTATGCAAACATATTAGTGGCCCTCCTTTTTAAGAGCCGTCTAGGGTCACGGCACCCCCTATATATTTTTTATTTATTTATATAAATAATAATGATAGGTTACTAAAATAATAGTGATAAGTTACTAAAACACCCCTCAAACTTTTAGGATTTGGAGAAACCCATTCAATTTTACATCGCTTCCCTCTCTTCTCTCGGTTCTTTGCTCAAATCGTTCTCCCTCTTTTCTTTGCTCCTTGACTTTCTCTCGTCTCTACCTCCCAGACCCCCTCGTTCTCGGCCGCTGGCCAGCCTCCACACGACACACGACGTATGTCTCTCTCTCAACCCTCTTTTATGTGGCCTCCACGTGACGCATCGGTTTCTCTATTCTACGGTATCCCTCCTCTGCGACCAACGCCACCGCTGATATTCACTCTCCGTCTCGTTTCGCAGTCGCACCAGTAAGCCACATGTGTCGCCTCTTGGTCTTGGTCCTCATACTATCTCAATCAGCTTCTTATAATTTTCAGATTCTTACTCTTTTCCTCTTCTGTTATTTGTTAATTGTGAATTTTTTTAATTTAGGATTGTGAATTAATAGTAGTGTGTGAATCATATTTGTGACTTCTTGATTGTGAACTGTTTATTGTTTTCTGATTAGTGTAGTATGGATGTGAGATTGTGAATTTGTGAACCGATTTACTTTGTGAATGTGAGTTGTGACTTTGAGAATTGTGAACCGGTTGTCTGAATGTGTTTGTGATTCAGTTTTTCTTATGCTACTAAGTTAGTGTTGTGTAATTAATTTCTTTATATTTTTATGAGTGATATGATGTTAAAACATAAGGAAAATTAATGTATTTTTCAATAAGAAAGCTTCTGAAAAAGATGAAAATTGTAAAGGTTCAACATTGACACTTGAAAAGCATTCTTCCGGTGATCATACCGGATGCTACACATGTAGCTTCACCACTCTCAAACTTAATAATTTCTCAATCTGATTATGCGTTTAAATCTGATTTTCCCTCTCTCTGAACAATGAAATAAAAAGAATATGAAAGAGAAGACATAATAAAAACAGGAAGTGGAATTTTATTTATAGCTATTTTTTAAAAAATAAAATGGTTAAATAAGTTTTTAGTCCCTATAAAATTTCGCTATTTTGTTTTTAGTCCTTATAAAAAAACTTTGTTTTCATTTTTAGTCCTTGATTTTATACCAACTAACGTGTATCTTTTTAATTTTTTAATGATTTTTTGCAGTAATACTCCAGACATTATAAAAAATTTCCCTACAAAATTTAGAATTTTTTAATAAGCGATAAATTGAATTTTTAAGCACAAAAAAATTTAAAATTCATATTTAATTCATCACTTGTTGAAAAATTCTAAACTTTTGTACGAAAGTTGTTAAATATGTACTAAACATTAAAAAAAAAAATCATTAAAAAATTCAAATGACACACAATAGTTGATTTAAAATCAGGAACAAAAAATGAGAAGGAAAATTTTTAAGTGACTAAAAGTTGATAAAATTTTTTATAAAGACTAAAAATAAAATAGTGAAATTTTATAGGAACTAAAAGCTTATTTAATTTAAAATAAAATTAGGAAAGGGTAAATTTTTATTTATAAAAATGATATTAACGACTATTTTACAATTATTTCATATGGAATTTGAATCATATCCCTTGAAATTATAAAGTTTTTACCGTTGACACCTCATAGAAAAATCTAAAATTAAGTACAACAACATAAAAAAGAAGAAAAGAAACAACAAGGGAAGGAAAGAAAACAAAAACAAGAGAAAGTGATTTTTTTTATAGAAATAAAGGAACTTAGTCTTTTACTATCAGTATGCAAAGTATTATCAAATAAAATAGAAAATCCAGTAAAAAAATATAAATTTAGAGAGGCGCGCAGTATAACACCCCAAATTTTTACAATAAAATATTTTATTAATGAAATAGGATTTTGAATAAAATGTTAAAATTATTTTATAATATATGTTGATAAATTTTGTGATTAATTTTCGTTATATGTGTGTTTTCTACGATATGCTAATTTTATACATATTTAACTAAATGATAAATGTGCACATAGTTATATTTTAATTACTTTTAACTATTTCTTACTTTAATTAATTATATTATAAATAACTATTTTGCATATATTATGAATATTTTAGAGTACTTATTTTTACTATAGAATTGTTAAAACATGTTCTTCATGTTAAAATGCATATATTAGTAAGTATAGTAATACTTTTATTAATAATATTGTGCTTAATTTTCTTTATATATATGTGCTTGTTAAGTTGTGTCTATTTTATTCATATTTAATTGATTTAGTAGCTTATATAAAATATTGATGTTATATTTTTTATTTTGTTATTTTAACTATTCTCATAATATAATAATCTTTTAATTTAATTTTTTGGAAGATATTATTTTAGTGGCAAATAAATAAATTAAAATAACTGTATAATTAGTTTAGTCTTGTAAAAAAAGAATACCGTAAAAATAAAATAAAATGGGGTTCAATGAGTTAGGTTAATAATTACTAATATATCTATATATATATATATAAAAGGTCTAATATAACCTCATACTAAGTAAGTAGCGCTACACTAGAAAAGCTGAAGAGGAGCCGTATAGCGCTACAGTATAAAAGATGAAGAGCAACCGCACATGGAGAGAAAAAAGAAAAAAAATTGATAGAGGTTATCGATCACTACTGTCCAGAAAACTTTCTCCATTTTTTTTTCCAAATTTCAGTACGTTGTTTCATTCATTTAGTTAGTCAATTAAACACACTTTCTCAGATTTTTAACCTTCTCAATTTCTCTCTAAAATACCTGACTTCCCTATTTATGGAATTAGTTATTGTGCACCGTTCTTCCTCACTAATTTGAGTGAAACCAACGCCAAGACGATCATGTGAAAAGTGGTTATATTATCCACTGATTGGTTTTCTGATTTATGCTAAGTTTTCTTGACCCAATTTCAAATTTTAGTTTTTAGAGTGTGTTCTCATAATTTATTTTTGACGTTTGCCCATAAACTGTCGAGTTAGATCGATTGAAGGACAAAGAGTCAAAGAACAAATGCTATTAGCGGGTGGAATCGTATTCGTGTGCGAAAGTGTTGAAATAAGGTAAAGGGTGAGAGAGCATTTGAACTCATTAGTATAATATATTATGAGATGAAAGGGAAAACCGTATTTCCCAATGATTCATCTAGGATTCGCTAATTGATCTCATCTTTTTATGGAGATCTCTAATTGATCTCATCTTTTAGAGGAACGCTTGAAATCTATCTATTCTTATTTCATTTTTTTGGTACATGTGTTGGATCATTAATTTAATATTGATCTGATGTGTGAATAATTATGAACCGTGGGTTACTATTTAAGTCCAATTAAAAGGTTCTAATAAGGTTATGATAATATCGACTTATGAGTATTTGATTAGGTGGGAGCTAGCTTTAATACGTAGAGACTAGAGTATTTCTATTTTGTAATGGGTTAAAATAGAAATATTAATCATTAATTATAATTGGCATTGTATAGGATGTTACGATCTTGGATCACATACATAGATGATCGTCCTTTACGTACATCTTATTATCACAAGAGATAAAGAAATTGCTAAAATATTATCTCAAGAGAGTGTGTTGATCCAAAATGCCAAACCACACTGATATTTGGTCACACTGATATTTACTCATCATGTTTCCATTTCCACCACTCTCCCCGTTATAGATTTGTCTCATTTAAAGGACCAATCTCTTAGATCCCAAACAATCAACCAAATTCGAATTGCTTGCAAGGAGATTGGTGCCTTTCAGGTAAAAATATTAATACATGCAATACAACATTTTGACACTTATATTGTTGTAGATTATTAACCATGGAATTGATCGGTCAACAATAGAAGATGATCTGAAAGTTGCAACAGAGTTCTTCAACCTCACTAATGATGAAAAGATGTGCTTATTTTCTGATGATGTTTCATAAACCTGTAAGGTATGGAACAAGCCTTAATCAAGCCAAGGATGAAGTTTACTGCTAGAGAGATTTCATCAAACATTACTCTCATCCAATATCTGATTGGATTCTTATGTGGCCTTCAAATCCATCCAACTATAGGTGCATATTAAAATTCTCAAATTTTCTTTTTTTTTAGTCATTTTTTATTTATTTAAGATTAATGTAGACCTTTTCAAATTTAATGCTAAAAAATTTCAATGAACAATAAATTAATTAAAACAACTTTTACTGATATCAAAAGCTTGGTAAATAAAATAGAATGATTAAGTTTCATTTTTCTAAAAAATAGATTAAGTGAAGGTAGAGTGCAAATAGCAAATGGATCCTCAATAGTCTTTCTGATTTTTCAATGAAGATTACTCTAACTACTAAGAGATTAAACTCTCAACAAACATTTTTAGTGAAATCTCGCTTAATTTTTAGGTTATTCTAACATATGAGAGATCAACACTACAGTCGTTGGTTAAATTAATCAAGTAGATTGGATTTGGTCAGATATACATTTATATAACTTGTGTAACATCTACACTTTAAATTAAATATATATATATATATAACACATGTCATTATCGAGCAATACATGTAATTACTAATTACATTTAATTATTTCTATTTTCATAAATTATTATTGCTACCTACATCTCTATTGTTAGTATATGTATTAATGTTTCGTAATATATAACAGTTGGGCTAGAAATTGAAGATGGAAACAACAATTGGGCTTCTGTTCCTTTTGTTGATGGAGCTTTGGTAGTGCAATTGGGTGACCAAATGGAAGTTCTTAGCAATGGAGAGTACAAGAGTGTCATTCACAGAGTAATAATAGTTAATAGAGATGAGAAGTGATATTCCATAGTGAGTCTTCATAGTTTGGCTATGGACAAAATGATTGGTCCAGCATTTCAACTTGTTGATGACTTGCATCCAAAGTCTTACATGGAGTTTAGCTTTACTAATTTTCTTGATTTCCTCTGTTTCAATGATGTTTCAAAGGGAAGGTTTATTGACACTTTGAAAGTATGAAACCATAGATCGGAGGGTTTATTATGTACTCGCTCGAGTTTTAAATATAATTAAGAGAAAATACAGTTAACAAAAGATGATGTATTTAGTTTAATCTAACAGAGTCAACAAAAATTGGTGTATTTGGTCTAAATTTTTGACCAAATACGTCAAATTTTATTGACAATATTTTCTCTTATATTTAAAACAAAAAAAACAAAAAAGGAGAGTAGGTTACTTTGTTTTTTTAACGTGGCCTCGCTAGGAAACTTCGCATGAGTTTTAATTTTCTTTTCTCACTTATCTATTTATCTTGTTACCAAACTTTGTTTAATATGTACTTGGAATAAAGAAAAGCAATCAAGTTCAATTTTTGTGTCATTTGAAGACATGCACTAACACCATAGAGAAGTTTTGAAGACTTTGACTATATGGTGGCCCTTAGCAACAAACTTGTTAGAGACTCTTTGCTTACACTCAATCAACCAAATACACATAGTGTATATGGGTTTGGTTTATGTCATGAGTTTGAACTACGCTCCGTATTTTTTTTCTATTTTTAATTTGGATAACGGACATTGTATGGTATACAATTTATTTTAATATTTTTTTCTTTTTCCTCGAATTTTGGACAGAACCTTTGTATAATAAAACTTTTTTAGAATGAAAATCCAACATAGTTAGTATAAAAAAATTAGAAATAAAAACAAAATAAAGAGATATTGAAGAGACATAGAAACTACAAGACTGAAAAACTTCTTTCATAAGGTAGATGTTTTGTTTGATATTTTGTTAGAATACTTTTAATTTCTTGTGACTATTTTTTAAAAAAAAAAAATCCATAACGATAATTACATTTATTTCTTCAATTCTTTTGCATGTTATGATATTGATTTTTGAATTATTGAATGTTAGATATAAAAATAAGGTTTGATCTTATCATAAAAAATAGGATTGGGTAATATAAAGCTTGTTCAAGAAGAAAGTAAAATCTATTAAAGATTATTTCAATTATGTTTTGTTTGGCTGCAAAAATAAATTGAAAATAGAGAAAAAGATGAAAAAGAATGTGTAAAGAGATAAATATGTATAAATAGAGTTGATTTGATATGTTGATTGATACAAGAGAAAGATGAAAGAAATAGAAAAGAGAGAAGTGGTAATCATTTTTAGAAGTACCAAAATGCCCCTAATTAAAAACTTTTATCAAAATTAATTTATTGATTTTTTTTTTCAAATAGCATAGTTCAATTTTCTTGTAATTTTAATGGATTAAATTAATTTTAAAAAAATCAATTTAAATAATGAAGATTATTATTATTATTATTTGATCTTAAAAGATATGGTAAATTTCACCGTAATTAACTCACACATGAAGTCTCAGTTCATCGAGACAAGAGGCCTAAACTAACAATATCGGTTAGTTGATGAGTTAGGACTTTAGGACTTAAGGGTTATTATATTATTATTATTTAATATCCAATTTTAACAAAAAAAATATAATGCAATTTTTTTTTTAATTTAATAAGAAAATCAAATGGAAGAAATATAATGCAATTCTTTGCAGCGAGAGTCTCTTTCGGACATCATTCCCTTAACGTACCTTTACTCCTAATTTTTCTCATTCATCCACGGGTCATATATAAATTCTCCGCTTATTTGTTCATGTTAGACAAAGAGACCGTTTTTACCCATTTCTTTGCTACTTTGGGGAGAAAGCAAAAGGTGGTGGGCCCCATGATTTTTCAATGTCTCTTCTCTATTTCATTGCATTTCAAACAAGATAAAGTTACTCACTCTTTTTTCTTTCTCTCTTCTCTTTTTCTCTTTTTCTTTCTTCTTTATTTCTCCTCAATCAAATAGACCCTTGAGATCAAATTTTGATACACCGATCAAAAATTTAATTTTGAATTTAATTTAAAAATTGATAATTTCACTTTTAATTTAAAATTTTAATTATTATGAATTTTAAATAAAAAATGATTTTTTTTTGTTTTTGGTCTATATAATAAAGGATTTTTTTTACTAAATTAAAAAAAAAGAATAAAAAAACACAACATAATACATCATTTTGTCTAAATAAAAAAAATAAAAAAACAAACAATTGTATATATTTTACATTACTTTTCTTTCATCTATTATTCATGCATACGTTGAAGATTGTTTTGAACAACTATTTATCATCTATCATGAGAATTCATTCTTTCTCATTCTTCATGTAATAAATATGACTATTAGAATCCTAGATCTTATGAGAATGAATATCATATATTATATATTATCCATTTATTATTTATCAAATAAATAATCTTTCTAAACATTAACATAAAATTTGTATAACATTACATTACTTGAGTTGGTCTGTCATAGATTCATCATCATCAAATTACTTGAATGATAATATTCGCATGCACCCTACCACCACAACACAATACAATTTTTTTTATAATATATCTAAATTTTGAATTGTTTTTTATGATATATATTGAAATTAAATTTTCTTTTTAACATATTTCAAATTTTAAAATTAGTAAAAACTATATAATATTTAAATAATTTTGTTTCTTTCTATATTAATTTTAACAGTTATATAATCTTTATCTTGCTATTTAAATAAGAGTCAAACAAAATAACACGAACTTAATCTTATAAAATTGGATTTATGGCAGGATTCTATTGTTTATAGTACACTAGTAATACACGTATACTAATATCAAGCATTAGATTCATTTAAGATTTAGATATTTCTTCTGATTTTTTTTTTATAACGGCAAGTCACTTAATTTAAATTTGCAATCAATTCATAAATAATTATAAGAGATAACTTATTTACATTATTATAGTTAATAATTATAATTGACTTAAAAAAATAATTCAAAAAAATATTGAGCTG